>OENM01000131.1:14905-58452 GCA_900239745.1 Rotaria magnacalcarata | reverse complement strand
TGTTTCCCTTTGAAATTAACGTTCTAGAAAAGAAATAATACAAGTGTCGAAATAAAACTTTTGTGTAGAAATGCCAGGGGACTCTTGAAAATCCATTAGAAATATATTTCAAGAGAAACGTTTTAATTGTAGAATAAAGTAGAGATTCTGGGCTATCGAATGGTGTAATGAAAGTCACGAAAATCTTTTCCCTTAAATATAAAATTCGCTTTACAATATTGGTGTAGTGAGTGGCCAAACCATGTTTCTACATACTGTATATGCTTGGATATATAGAAACAAGAAAAAAAATTATCTAATGGAAGCCCAATACTGAAGATTTTAATTTATTTCAAAAGCGTAGACTTGACATTTTAGATTAGGTATATCGATCATCGTAACTTATGTACAGATTGAATAGGACATAAGTCCATCTGTTCTTCTTTGTGATTATTATTTATTTATTTTTATAAGTTTGATCTACTCTTCCACCTTAAATATGCCTGGCATAGTCCATTCAGAATATTATATTTATAAAGAATACAACGAGAATGTCAAACCATTAATCACCATTAAGGAATATCAACATACCTCAGATTTCATTATCTATTTTCTATCAAAAACAATTTCAATAGAAATAGAAGCGTTGTCTTTGTCGGTTTTTTTTTCGTAAACAAAAGAAAAACTGACCATGAAATACAACAAATACACTCGAAAAATAAAAGGAAACTCAATGTTCACTTTCTATTATAATACAACAGAATAGTTTTTAAAACATAGACACAAACAATAAAAAGTTGCAAGAAACAGAAGAAAAAAAAGAAGAAGAAGAAGAAGAAAAATAATACTCATAAATTTTGCTTGTATTTTTTTCAGTAACATTTCTCACCAGGCGAATATATTGGGATGCATTTTTTTTTCTACATGAATTATTAGCAATCGGTAGATGCAGGTTTAGCAATTTGTTATACGTGCATTATCTATAAACACATAACACGGCAAATGAATGAATGAATGAGTAATTTAATGAAATAAGAAAAAATCAACTTCTGTACACGCTAGAATAATTTATTACTCTTTAGTTGACTTCAAAATGAAATCTTTCGATGAATTTCCCAGTGAATTATGACGATTTGTCGGTATCTGTCTATCGACATTATGTAAGGTATGCCCTGCAGAGTATCTTTTACCTATCGATGATGCTCCTTGTCGATTTCCAGATGGTAATGTGGGTCGTAATGTTGAAGTTATTTCTGCTTCGGTTCGACTTGCATGACGCGATGCTTTTGGTGACGATTGAATATCTAATTCAGATGAGCCTTGGCTATTGAGCGATACTTGTTTATTGAGCGTTTGTTGTCGTTGCTGTAAATAATTAGCAACTGCCATTTTGCGTGATTCAGCTGCAACTTTTAATGTCTCATAAACCGGATCAACAATTGTTTCATCTATCATTAAATATTTATTTGAAAGAAAATGATTTCTAATAATTAAATATATTTACCTGGCTCAGAATCATTACGCTGCTTTTTCTTTCCTAATGAAAATCGTCGTGCAAATGACTAAAAATGAAACACATTTTCATAATGAAACGGAACAAACAAATAACATGCTAGACTGTCATTCTGTTGATGACACACAAATAAATGAATCACAAGAGAATCTTCGTATTCCTTTCTACACACACGCACATTTACTCATTAGGAAAATAATGTTACTACCTCAACAACTTGTGATATAACACTCGGACGTTTTTGTCTTATTAAATTTGCGCTAGGTTTATCGTTGAAAACTGAATAACGACACATTGTCATACGTTGTTGTTCATTTGATGGTGTATTTTGTTGTTTATCAAATGAAAATACTGTAAAACGTCGTTGAAACCATGCTGCAGAAATGCGTCTTGGTGGTGGCGTATTCGTTTCTTGAAGTTCGCTGTTTTCAGTCGATAGTTTCATGCGTTTTGTTACTGTTGTCGTTGATACTGATGATGTAACCGCAGCTGATTGTCGTCGAGCATAATCCTGTTTTGAATATCGAGGTTTCAATGAATGCGATCGAATACGACCTGGTGGAGGTAGTGGAACATCAAGACACTCTTGTTCATTGGTAATTGACGAGATATTCATCATAGCCATGTTTAGATTACAAAAATCTACTTGACATGCGTGTGGTGAAGCGTGAACAGTAAAAATCCTTATTCGTAATAACGAGAAGAAAAAGATAGAAAGAAAAGAGCAGAAGAAAATAAGAAACTATATATTTGAATGGATGATGCCAAAAGGAAACAATCTGAACGGCGGCGACAAGAGACACGATTTTGCTGCACACATTGTGCAAGTTGATATATGAGAGGAAGAGAAAAAGAACGAGAGTGAAAAAAAGGAATAGCATGACAGGCAAAAATGAAACAAAGATTACCATGTTTTCATATAAAAAAAAACAATAGCTAATGACTCTCTGAGACTAAAGATTGACGAGTTACTGACCGTCAATATGTCGTAGGGATAATGATAATGTTGATGAATACTCACTTGGTTAATTACTAAATAGGTGAAAAAACAAACTTAACTCTTTCCCTCTCTCTCTCTCTTCCAGAAGCGGCAAAACGGAGGGTTAAGCAAAAAATAAAAAGCCTATTGTTTTGCGATTATTGCCAATGCGTACTCACGTTTGCTCTTAATCGAGTTTCGTCTATCCGGATGTGATCGAAGTTATTCGAATATGGTTACGGAAATTACATTTATATTTTTCTTCACGTATCTCTTTCGCATGAATTATTCAATTTAATAAAAGATCGGAACGCGAATCAAGTGCGCGTATAACTTTATATGATCATTCTACGAAGAAACTTTTCATAACTTACTACGCGACCTGAATCAGCACCAGAACCACTTGAAGATGTTGTGGACTGTTTGAATGTTCGAAATGTATCACGCCAAACTCCTTTCATATTTTTTTGATTGCTCTTTTGCGCTTCTTGATCACTTTCGCCAATGCTACTCATCGAATGTCGATGAGATTTAAGTAATTCTTGCTAGAAAATATAAATAAATAGAATTCATATTGAGTAAAAAAAAAAAAAAAAGGAAAATTTTGTCAGCATACATGACAACAACAACAACAACAACAATAGTTGAGTAGAATCGACATTATTTTATGTGAAACGATTCTACTCCTTTTTTTCATTATTTCTAGGTAATGTTTCAAATCGTTAACTACAATCTGTTCTTTCATTGAAAAAAAAAACACAAAATTACGCCCTTCTGGCCTATATCATTAGTGCTAGCGCATATATCATGCGCAGTTCTATGACAGAAGTTATTTAACAAAAAAAATACGACAAATGAAATAGTTTTTAAAGAACAAAAAAAAAGAACCTTACAAATAGTCTAGAACTATGCATTGCTTAGTTTATTCTACTAAGAATAAAATAAGAACCAATTCTATTTATTTTGCTTTAAGCAAAATCACTTATCAAGCGTATGAATGTCTATCGTAAGCATCATTTTTGAACACGGCGATAAACTAAACCATAAGCACACAAGAGGAGTATTAATCAACAAAGCATCTCTACCGTAGCTCAACCTCAGAGGAATATTAGTTTGTTCTTTCTTGACGATTATTTATTCTTTGTATGTACTGCGGGGAAAAAATTGATCAAATCATATATATGTTTATGTCAGAGTTTATACTAATTGCAAAATGAGTGTTTTTAACACATTGAAGATAAAATATAGTAGTTATCAAATCTTAGTTAATTTATGTTTTATTCTTCTCTTTGTCTATTTTTGGTATCATCAGAGACAATTGTGTTTTATATTGGACGAAAAACAAAACTGTCAGACCGATAATAAATGTTTCCAGTTCTTCAAACAAATGATATCATTTTTCTCTCAGATGAAAATATATAGCTTACATTTGAGAGTTATCAGAATTTGTTATCGTGCTGTGACTCCGCCCTACAAGCAGAATGTATCTGAAGAGAAAACAACATTTATTTATATAAAACGTTATTCTAAGTATATCTTCAAAAATACAAGAGATCATTTTTCAAGTCAATCTCAGTTTTCCATCTTTCTCTTAAAACTTACTACAGTAGGAAAATGATTAACAAAATTTGTATCACATCAAATTTTGTTCTTTGTTCCTGTATTTTTCAAATAAAAGTTAATCATCAAAAAAAAAAAAATGCAAAATATTTGCCGTTATCGTTGTCGTCTATAATTTAGTTACTATTATTCTAATGTGCATACATACGTTTATTATAAGATGATGTCAAAGAGTTATGCATAAGGCATATTGTTCCAATTTGGTAAGAACAGAAGAGAATAATGAATATGTTAATATGAGAAAAACAAGAAAAAGGCAACAGATGAGAAGAGAAACTGCCGACTAATCATGCTGATGGATTCGTTAGGCAATTTTATGTATGTTCCTACGATGCCTAGATATATTGTACATGGACGCACGTTGTTATCGTTTGTTGCGCTCGATCGCATTATATCGATCTATATCTAGTACCCAAAGACGCGCTCATTTAATGCTTAGACATTCGATGCGGCCTTTGACAAAAGCATATTCTTATATAGAGATATATGACAAATGGATTATTACACCCAAAAAAACAAAAAAAAGCGGGGAAAAAAATCTGATAATTTGTTATTTCTCTTTGACTCTTTATAAGACTACGGTCGATTTCATTGGTTTAATGGTATTACCCATTACTTCATGTATGTGTGCAAGTAGAATAGACATACATAATCTACTTCTAATATGCTATTGTTTTGACTAAACAATCTCCACATAGATTCGACGACAGACAGTAGATATATTGAATAGACGTTTTTTTAAGCAAGTTTTGATGTTACGTCTTCTTATCTGTCAAAGTGGCCATTGCCATTTTCAACAAGGATTATCTTAGAAGAACAAAAAAGTATCATTGTTATAAACAAATGTCATGGATTTCCTTATGCCTCTGTTTATTTTACTCTTCAGTTGTTTGACCTTACTTGTCAAGTGTAAAATAAAAACATAACATATTATCGCATAAAATTCTTTACCTGAGCTAGTAAAACAGATTCTTCAAGTTCAATCAAACGTAGCAGATGTTTCCTTTTCATATAACTTTGCAATTGATTAAGAACGACTTTGTCTGACCTAAAATAATATATTTATGAAATTAAATTATCATGATGGAAACCTTTTCTTATTTTTAGTTTGATCTTTTGCTTATGCATTTCTACCCTTCTATATGTTTTGGGGCTTTTCCACTTGCATAAATAATGGATATTCGATGTATTAAGAGCGAAACCTATCGTTAATTATGATTTGTATGACATTTAACGGGTCAAGGAGATTTAGATTATGCTATTTCTGCTTGTTTTCCTCTCACTTCTAAACTTACTGTTGTTGAGCATCTTGTTGTAGATATTGTTTTGATGGTGTTTTATTAACTTGAGTTAATAATGTTGATTTCTCCTTTTTTATTTCTTTTAAACGTTCCACAGTTTCTTTGCAACGTGATGAAACTTGTGATTGAATAACTGGTGCTGCATAAACGATTAATTGTTCCGAATGAATTGCTGATGTTTTTTGTAAATGAGAACTATTTGTCAATTTATTTGACGGAGGACGAAATGTTTCGAATTCAATTTGAGCTGGTGTTGCCGATGAATCACCACTTGACTCCTTTATTGAGCAAATATAGTTTTCTAATTCTTCGGTTGGATCTGTTGTTGTACTTGTTACGACAAATGATGCAAAACTACGATGACGTTGTTCATGCTAGGAATAAACAGAACATCTGTATTATTTGATATTTATTATTATACTAAAAAAATATTCTACGGAATAATATTTTCCATTATACAAATAAACAACTGTTGACTGATTCGATCGATAATTGGATTTATCTTAAACTATATTATTGAATATTCAAATTCGCACAAGCTGCTTTTATCGTTGATGGATATCAGTTGTTTTCTTAACTTAATTTATATTTTATTTGAAGGTGACAAATAGAAATGGCAAACCCTGACGCATGTACAAATCATATCGAGCTGAATTGCATACTATAGAACAAATATATATATATATATATATATATTCGTTTGCTAAATTTTATGAAGTACGAGCCATTTGGAGGCAATTGTTGGCGTGGAAACGAATGAAGCATTTATGAGATTAACATCGAGTCACTCGATCATTTTCATGATTTGATTTAGTTTTGTTAATTGCATTTTGGTGTCAGTCGTGTAGAAATTCTGTATGAATATTAGAACGATTAAGTTAACTCAAAAAAAAAAGAACGAGCAGAACAAACTTATTTATAGATAATTACATTTGCAAGTATTACAAAGCAAAGAAATGGTTAGTGACAGCTTGAACAAAATGTCGAGATTATGAAAATTCAATTTCTTGAATTTATCTCGATCCTTTGAGTATTTTCCGATTGAGAACAATCATAATCACCATCTTTAAATCGTCAAGATTTTAGAATAAAAATGACTAAATGAGATTTTTGTGCTCATTTCCTGTGAAATCACATAGTATTTGAGAATATTTCTGGAGTTCATTTCATATATATCTTATGAATGCAATAGTCCACTGAAAGCGTAGACTATTAGGCTGAAGTTCACACTTGGATTCTTCACAGACAAGATATATTCTAATGAGAAAACCATATATTCATTGTTCGTTATTTATGATTCAATGGATTTACAATAACTTCGACGCAGTATATATTCTACGAAACTATTGAAAATATGCAGTGTAATATGTTCGCCTTATTCAGCCTTTAGCCTGTGATTATAGCGATTTTCTTTTTCTTTGAGAAAAATATGCCCTCGAGATCAATTAATCACCCTCACTTCACTCTTTCTGTATTCTTATTAGTATGTCTCATTTACTTTTACACATGTTTTATATATATATATATATATATATGGGCATAGCACGATAGTTTTTGAATCACCTATGTAAATTTTCATAAGGCTAAATCCGATTTCTTCTCTTCCAGTAGTGCCCTATTACCCTTTCTTATTTATTTATCAACAAGGAGATTATTTCCATAACAGCATGCTTACGTTTCGTACAAATGTAAAATAGATTAGTATGAATGCGCCTCAATATATTTTTCGTCTCCGACGAATGTTTACATTGATATGCAATAATAAGCTTCTTGTTACTATCATTATAACTCCGGTGGTGCTTACTTTGAGAAGAATAAATCAGCACTCCATATCATAAAAACTCGTATAGCATATGGGGTTTACGTATGTGATGAAGGGCGATAATTACAAGTCGATCTGCATGTTTATACATAGCCTTTATCACGATCCATATGTGAGTAGAGATGTGCTTAAAAAAAACAGAAGGTTCTTTTTTCTTTTCTCTCGGAAACATCTTTTATGTTCCTAAACTTGATTTATTATTCGACGTGAAAAACATTGTAAGATATGGGATGTATAATTCATTAAAAAATAGACAAGATATATTAATCAAAACATGAAAAGTGTCCATCCATTCAAGATCATACTAGAAAACAATTGAGAATTTATTGGAACATTGCAAAAACGCTTCATCTCAATTTTCTTGTTCATATATTTGGTAACATTCTTGAAAAGAGATTTGTAGGAAATCTGATGTGACACTAAGAAGTTTCAAGGAAATTCTAAGATGTCTGCGCTTACATGACTGCATATTGAAATTAAATTTTGTGAACGCGTAATCGGTACATCATTCACTGAAAGTTGGTTTGAAATGCTTTTCATAAATGTATTTCTACTCAGGGGAGCTCTGTCAGTTTTCCTAGCTTACTTTTCATTCTATTCTTAAAATATTATCCGTATTATTCTGCTTAGAAGAGTAAGTCTTACTCGAAAACTTCTGATATTTTGCAGCACATCATTTTTTTCCGGGAAACAAGTGGATGCACATGATCCTATTTCTTTAAGATATTTTCTCCAATGGAACAGCAGATGTCGTCGTTCAATAAAATTATAGTAATCAAATGAAGATCACTTCAATTTTTCCATTTACTGAACTGTAACTTACATGATTCTGTATGAGAGAAGCAATTAATTGTAAATTTTGACAAACAGTATCAATAACATTAATTTGTGATTGTTCCATTCCCTGATTGTAAAAAGAAAATATATTTAGGAAATTCTTCAATTAATATAATTATTTACTTGAAGGAGTTGTGGTAAAATATGATATTGATATTTTGATAGAAGACTATTAACGCCAACTAATTCAATCAGATATTGATTATGAGCCCAATGAAACTCAGGTGTAACACCCGAGTCATTGTATGCTTTCGAATATTCTTCTTGTAACTAGAAGAATTGAAAAACGAAATTGATCTATTGAGCGTTACACTATTTATTTATTTGTTTCAAATTAGTAGCTTTGACACACGCACACACACACGCCGTATGCACGATTTACTTGACACGGACTTACTTGACGATGATTATTTTTCGATTTTAATTGGTTTTTTCAGCGAAAACATTTTATTTTCGGTGTTGAGGATTTACTTGACGTTGATTAAATAAAAATAGATTCCAACTAGTATATTTTTTATATGAGGACGTACTTGCTGTTGATTACTTATACGTAAAACATTGAGCAATTATTACGCCTGTCAATGCATTATCAGAACAAAAGAAACAACAAATATTGCTCATCACGTACTATGACTGAAAAATCTGCATAACTTGTTGCTGTCGCATTACATTTTACGCANAAATTCTTTTCCCGTGTGTAGATTCAATGAATTTAGCAGACAGATTTTAAAACATACGCGAAACAGTTGACTATCCGCATCTCCATATACAGTTTTTTTTAGAAAGATTATTATATATTGACAACCATTTTAGTCACAAAATTAATGAGCACTGCTCATCTATAACTGAAAATTCAGTTAATCGTTCGCTTACTGATGACTGTTCCTTTCGATTAGAAAATTTATTAGAATTTGTTCTGACAATGCATCTGCACATTTTTTTAGGTAACGGCAAGTAAATCCTCAGCAACGAAAAGAATCTTTTTTTTCGCTGCAAAGACCAATTAAAATCGAAAAACAATCAACGTCAAGTAAGTCCGTGTCAAGTAAATCGTGTAAACCACACACACACACACACACACACATATATATCTAAGTACATTTGATTGAATCGAAAGAGAACAATTAAAATCAATTATAGATTAGTAAAAGAAGACAAAACTAAAGTATGATAATTGATTTGTAACAGAAATTCATTAGGAAATTGTTGAGTAAGCATGGTTAAGCAGCTTAACATGGATTGTTCTGCCATGTTTGTCTATATTCATTTTATTCTTAATATTCTATGGAACACTTTTAAGAGTTCTTTTTAAAAGCTTCTTTTTATTTTCACCAGATAAACATATACTGGCCATGAATAGTTCTTAGTTTTAAAATGATTTAGTCAAAGTATCAACTTGTTGATAAATCAATCAAACATACTTTTTATTCTCATTCACATCAATTAGTGTCACGTAAGTGTGATGGATCATGTGTAATTCTAGATATTCTCGTATTTAAAAGTTTTTCTCAAGCACTTGACGAGAGAAAACACGAGTGACAGAATTTATCAAAGTTAATTATCTTAATTATATATGTAATTTTTCGTTTTGTAAACTAAATCTCTACTTACTTCTTGAACAATTTCATGACTTCGCTCTAAAATATCATTCAGATCTCGGCGATGTTGTTTATTAATAGTTAATTCAACATTTTTATTTGTTACAAAACTTGTCAACGGTGCACATATCTCTTTTTCCATTAAACATGCCATTTTTTTTACAGACTATGTAATAAACAAGAATAGAGCAAACATAATTATATGTATATCGCTTCCTTTTTCTATTTACCTGTGATTCTAGTTCAGATTCAAGTAGTAACGATTCCCATAAATCGTACATCATACCACCTAAGTGACATCTAGTAAAACAAATCGATACATTATCTATTGATCTTAATCATTCAATACTTGTCTCGAATTTCACTTTCGGTTTTTCTACGAAATTCAGCTACAAGTTGATGCAATTGAGATGATGCCAAAAAACATATTTTAGCCCATTGATTTGTGAAATCAGTAACTAAATTAATATTAAATTTTTTCAATAGATAAAAGGAAAGCAAAACGCTTCGATTTATTATTAACTTAGTTTAGTAAAGGCTATAGTCACTTCAGCATATTCAATTAATTTATGCCATACTTGAGGATGTGAAAAATCAACAAAACTTATTCGACGTCTATTACTGTTTGCCATATGCCTTATCTAAAAAAAATGATACAAAGAAAAACGGAGAGCCAAATAAATCTGCTTTACGGAAAACAAAGAAAACGATAAATAGTGATAATTAATTGCTTACAGAAAAATAGCTCTCGAGCGACAAACGAAAGATTAACCAGACAAAATGGTCATACTATATTAATTTCTTGAGGAAAAGTGGTTATATGAATGTGTCGTTATAGTTTTCTTTTAAAGAGACTATAAAACATGCTAAGATCACTTTCAATAGAAGATATATGAAATATTTTTTTCTTCCATTGGCTATTCCGTCGTCTTTTCATCTTCGACTCATTTTTTTTTTCTTCGGTTAATACTCGAGCGAGCGCGCGTATATGATGGTGTCAATCATTTCGCTCCCGAATGCTGCCGATGTATTCAATCCACTATCACAATCTCATTTTTTTTCTCGACTAGCTAACGCTTCTGTTATATCGTTGTCTTAGTATATGCGTTCATTTTTCCACACGTACTCCTCCTCACTTTTTTCTTCTTCTCTGCTTTTGCGTGACAAAATGTATTTGTATGACGATATGCGAGTTAATCACTCCTAGTAACGCCATATACCTTGTCAGATCTCTCTCTTACTCATGTAGATTGGCTGCGATTTTTTTTATTACCAATGTTTGTCACATGTTATTAACGTCTTTTGTTTATTTTTGAACATCGGCTTTCTATAAGTTGGATACATTCGTGTCTATGGAAAGTTGCTACTTTAAATATATTCGTATGAGCGGTGAAATCTCTATGGAACTTAATCGAACAACAAAAAAAGAAGAATCACACATCAGTGAACATCATCTAGAACAATAATGTCGGACAACAATGCCTGACATATAACTATAAAAATAACGGGTTTCTAGAGCAAGCGGCAGTTATTATCGACGGAGCAGATGATTATGAATGAAAGATGAAACTGCTTGTAACTCATTTTTTTTCATTTAGAAATCAAGGGCAAATCGAAGAATAATACTATTTTGAATTATATTAGCATGAGAGAGCGAGAATCTCAATAAATTTTGTTGTTCATATCACGAACAATCTAATCAAGTTGTTAGTCTAGTAGCCTATCAAGACTTTGCTTTAGTGCTATTGATTGAATTAAATTGAGAATCTTCATAAATGACAATGTATATAAGTGAATAGCAATGTGTTTGTTATGTTGATAAAAAAGCACACACACGATGAGAAATTTTATTGATGTAAATAGATCCTCGATCAATTATATGCAACAGGAAAAAAAGATTTTCTTTGTAGTTTGAAGTTAAATACGGCATTGACAATAATAATTCTTTTCATTCATGAAAGAGTCAAATGTCATTATTTATAAGGATAAGCCAGCGAGCTATTGTTGGAAATTCATCACTCAAGCTTAATGGAAACACAATATATTTAACACATTTTCTAAAATATTAGTTTTTTATATTTAATTAAATTTTTTTACATTAGTAAAAGTACAGAATTATACATTAATGCCTAGATAAGCATACATCAGATCTTTTGTCTCTCGATTTATAATATAGGAAGTAAAAAAGAGTATGTTATCGCAAATCCATTAAAATCCATTCATATTGTGAATTTACTTGAGTACGAGGTAAGTAATAATGATAATGATTTTTTTGATGGCAAAAAATCGGCAGTTTTATATGAAGCTTTAAAAAATCCTGCAATTTTTGACCTTGTTGTAATTCATGAGATGCTTGTAATGAATTATATGTAATTACGGTCATCATCAGCAGTTAACATCATCTGAGACTGAAAATTGATGTTGATTGATGATAATAATGATGGTGATACTATAGCCAAATAAACTATTCCATATCCTAATACGATGCCATAAAAATAAACACAAACGAGACTCTGTATCGTAAGCCTAAAATTAAATATCATAGACTAATAATTAATGAGTCGATGTTGTAAATAAACGAATATTAAGCGCAAATAACAATAGACAATTGTCGTTTATTTACAACATCGACTTATTAATTATTAGTCTATGATATTTAATTTTTAGGCTTACGATACAGAATCTCGTTTGTGTTTATTTTTATGGTATCCTATTAGGATATGGAATAGTTTATTTGGTTATAGTATCATCATCATTATTATGAATCAACCATAGATGTCATAATATCTTTACACTGCGTATCAAGAGTTTTACGTCACAATACCCTATCCAGCAATAATTTATGGAGTGTCCATTCTTAGTGCATCTACAATCTGATGTAACCACATTAAGCGTATCTAATTTTGGGTATCCACATTTATATATATACTTATATATGTGGATACACCAAAACAACTGAAATTCTTCAACTTTTTAAAACATATATATATATATAAATGTGGATACTCTAACGTGTTTGTGCTAATAAGTCGTTACCAAGTGTAAGGATATTATGACATCACTCCTCATGAATTAGAACAAGGTCGAAAATTCCAGGATTTTGTAAAAGTTCATATAAAACTGCCGATTTATTACCATTAAAAAATCATTATCATTATTACACTCATATTATTTTTATTCACAACAAATAATGAAATTTAAGATTGATAACTGATAAAATTAGTTTATTTGATCGTCAAGTATATTGTGCACTATGTCTTGTCGATTCGAGCTACGGTGACATTTGTCCTTGTAATCAAAATCAAAATACGTATTTAAAGCAAAACAGAAAAGAACACAAAAATGATATTGTCTCTTGTTTCATTACTATTCGTTTTTGCACAATAAATGGATTGCTGGGCGTTCGTTCTCTTTCTTTCACTCTCACGTGGGAGATCGAGTAATAGAGAGGAGGAAAAAAAAGGCTCGATTATTTTATGCACATATGTATCAGCCGCATCCCATCACTCTTGCATATAGAAAACACGACAATGTCATTCGCCGTCCCTATGGCCCTATAAAACCAAAACACGATTATTTTGTACCTTGTCCTTATGATGAATATATAAGTGCTTCAGTTTTTTTTACACAATCTCTACATTTCCTACGGTAAGTTGTATCATCGTGAAATTGTACTTATACAATTGAAAATGGCTTCAATGAATTATTGCTTTACAGTTTGTCGTGCAACCGCAGAACAAACTCAACAAAAAAGCTATTCAAATGGATCCTCATCAACAGCTATCGATGTTCCTAATTCATCATCTCCCACTATCGGAGCTTATGTTTTTGGACGATTTTTTTCATTTGGCACGACACCGCCTGCATTTACCGTCGATAATCCATTAGCTGCCAAAGCAGCGAATCTCGGTGATGTTAATCATAATATCTAATCTAAATTTGTTATTCATTTCATCATATGTATACATGACTATTTTCAATTTATTTATCACTATTTATCACGCGCCAGATAAAGGAAATAGATTCAATGTTATTACGTGCATGCGCTCTTTATTTGAAACTTCGAATTGAATGTAGTAAAAATATCTTTTTTTCTGTTTTCCTATGCATATTTTTAAATATCTCGAAGTCTATTGTTTTTTGTTTCATTGTACAACGAGAGAAAAAAATCTATACTTGCTAATAAAATTGTTACAGCGCAAAATTGATTTATATCATCTTGCGGTCTTTCTTAACGAGAATTTTGACTATTTTATTTTTGGTAAAACGGAAAGATGCACAAGTGATTTATATAAAAGCATCTAATAATGCTTCTTATCATGAAAGAACCGGATGGGAAGTCCGAATACATGAACAGCTTCTTTCCTTATTATTCGCTCTTGTAGTTCAAAGGAAGTTAACGGATAAGACTCTGCTTTTCCATTCTATTAATATATTTTAATATATATATATATATATTATTAAGCACGAGATTAAATTGGATTAAATCGATATAAACTCTACTTTTAATAGAGAAGGAAGCTGTTTGATTGTTTGTTTTATTGTCAATTAACAAAAAGAAAGAAAAGAAAAACGCAGACTGTGGAAAAAAAACAACAACAAAAATTACCGATAATGACGGTAAAATATTACATCGATAACATAATTTCATTCTATGATGAACCATTAGATTTAGCTTTTTTTCCACAACAAATAAATACGCACACATCGCTAGGCTAGAAAGAGATAAAAGAATTAAGAAATGGGTATAATGCGTATTTTCTTGTCTTAAATAAAACAGTCAACTAAGAGAAATGAATACATGATCATTTATAATAGAGAGAAATATATTTAATTTAACATTATGGTTATTTTCTTTGATTTGTTTGCTTTTCGAGCATGTAAAGTTTGTCAGTTAAATTGGATTTTTCACGTTCTAGTTGTTCTATTGTATTACGTTGTTCTTCAACTTTAGCTGTTTCTGTTATTAATTGTTCAAGTAATTGATTATGAACATTCGGAATAGATTGAGAGTTTATTGCTGTTTTAGTTTGATCTTGATTATTATTACCTAAAATATAGCAGCTAACAATGGAGGTGTTTATACTGTCCACGAGAAAACCAGCATATATGAGGATCAAATGAAAGCTCTCACCACCAAATTAATAATTTCAAAATATTAGGTGCTGTTGGCTAGCCTATAGAGAGATATTCGATTTTTCAGTGAACTTTCTCTACGGGACCCGCTTCCCCAGCGAAGTCATATTTTCGAATTTGAAACTAAAACTTTGTATGCATAAAGGTCTCAATGAGACTAGCTTACCGAAAAAAATTCAGAAGTTTTGAACAAACTATATACGAGATATGANATAGTTTGTCCAAAACTTCTGAATTTTTTTCGGTAAGCTAGTCTCATTGAGACCTTTATGCATACAAAGTTTTAGTTTCAAATTCGAAAATATGACTTCGCTGGGGAAGCGGGTCCCGTAGAGAAAGTTCACTGAAAAATCGAATATCTCTCTATAGGCTAGCCAACAGCAGCTAATATTTTAAAATTATTAATTTGGTGGTGAGATCTTTCATTTGATCCTCATATATGCTGGTTTTCTCGTGGACAGTACAAACACCGCTATTGTAAGTTAAGTAAGAAATAAATCAAAATTTATTAGTTACCTGTGAGTAATGTCGAGTCGGAAAGATTTTCTAAAAGTAAATCTTCTGTTTGATTATCGTTTGTGGTTGATTGTAAAAGTGGCGAAAGCAATCCATTATCTTCACCAAATAGATCTTCGATAGATGTGCCATCAGGTAGAGTTTCAAACATTAATTCACGAATATTGTCAAGTGACGATTGAATATGATCAACATCGCCTGTTATATCATCAAGTGAAAAACTGATTTGTTCAGAAGGTGTATCTAGTTGAAGTTCTTGCTGAGTTTCTGGATATAATGTTGAATTTAATGTCGGAGATGGTTTGAATTCATCAGCATGACTTGATTGAAAGACATTTGGAAATTCAATTTGCTCTTCTTTTAATAGTCCTGGAATCGAAATTGTTTCTATCGAGTTTTCGAGAGGCTAAAAGAAAAAAAACACGAAATATATAGCTCTCATTATTACGTTCGATGAATAGGCAATTTCGTTTTCTTGTTGATTCTCTAGAGTTTTGCCGTCCGATTATTGTATAAATGTCTCAATTCTTCTTAGTAAACCACAAAACTCTGTGCTGCTGTATATTATAAAAATCGAAAAATTAAGAAACTATTTAAAGATATTTTTCATGTCAACCAAAATACACGCTAAGACAAGCATACATAATGAATGTCCTAATGGCCTATAAATACTCTGAAAACACTTAAGTTGATTATCTTATTGATGTGTAGATATTGTACTTTCACGGTGGGGTTTTTAATGGATCTTGTTTCTATATTGATCTTAAATATGCACATCTGACAATAACATGTCTGTTATATCGTTGACATAAACCGTAAAATTACATACTCGTATTTCAGAATAGGAGTAAATCAAAATATCATGAACTTTAACAATAAACGACTATCGTTAATGTTCAAATTTTGTAGAAAATTCTACGCTGAAAAGAAACTCTTTTCAAAATATTGAAACCGCATTTGAGTCTACATAGTCTCATATCAAAAAAGCGAATTATCAGTCGAAAGAATTTTTCACTAGTCTTGAGCGCGACGAATACTATGCTACTAGTTATCTAACAAAATTATATATTTATTGACACAAGAAATACATCAGCATGAATGAAAAGCTTACATCAATGCCATTCTGACATTGAATGTCTTTAGTAACAGTTTTTGTTTTAGTTCGGAAGGATCATTTAAATTGCCAGAAATGTAAAGACCTAATTTTAGTAATAAAGAGATATGTATGATAGATTCTGAAATAATGAAAACTACTGTGAAGAAATCAATAAGATCATCGGAGGGATGCCGACCACTCGAGCCTTACGCAAATTATATTTATTTAATTTTTACCGCATTAATATCTCTCAGGTTATTTCCATGTGTCAGTCCAATGTTTTTTGTGCTTTCATTAATATTATCTGTTCGCAAGATAAAATCTGGTACAAATCTATTTCCACTGCTAATCTGTGGAATAGTTTTATTTTTTTGCGAAAGATTCTTCTGATCATTGAGACTCGACGTAAGAAATTCCTTTGTTAATGAAGTAGACCATTGATAGTCATTCGATTGTTGTTGATGTTGATAATTATCCTCTGAATTGTGTGCTGCAGCTGCTGCTGATAGTGGTGGTGGTGGTGGTGATGGAACAAGATCGACTAATGGTGATGTGTTTGTTGTTTGCATCCATCCACCTGCATCATTGTCTGTCAATTCATTGATTGTTACAGTTTGTTGTCGGCCAATATTAACGGGATTTGAGAATCGTTGATGTTGTTGTGGCTGTTGCATTGTGATTCGCTTATTTGATTCTTCAGTAAGCATAAGTGCAGCTTGTTTCCGTTTAAGAGTATTCGGTGATAAACCTTGATCACTCATAAATAGTGGAGAACCATTCGGATGCTGTAAATTATTGGTTTGTTTGAGATGAACAAAATGAGTAGGTATGACTTCTTTTGGAAGTGATTGTACAACGGATTGCCCAGTAGACTGTGCCGAATGATTTGTAAGAAAATGTAAAAGAAATTCCATTAATTTTGAAACAATTTGTTGTTGCTTAGTATGTTTCTGTCTTAATGAACCTATTTCACTCCATAATGCTTCATTTTCATTTTGTAGATATGACAATTTGTCACTCAACGATGTCTGTTTCGTTTGTAAATGTCTTACATCTTCAAGTACATGGATCAATTCTGGTTGATGACTGGAGTTTGATTCTACACTATTTGCTGAAACAAGTGCAGATGATGGATGAGAACCTTAAATAAACAACACAATACGCTTGCGTACGAAGAAAAACAAAAGTATGCATTCATTTAATACCTCCTTGCGTATTAGATTTTTGTTGGTTTTCGGGTGCACGTCTTTTTATTAATTCTAGCAATGGTTCTTGTCCTCTGATAAAATATGAATGTGCAAATTCAATATCATCTCTTTCAATTTTCAATGAACCATGCTCAATGGTCGACAATTTCCGAAAACCATACATATTCAATTGACGTATAAAAGATGTGAAATTATTATGTTTAAAATATCTTGGGAGAATTTCTCTTGCAAAACGTGCTTGATCAAAAACATGAAATGATGAACCGGATGGATCCCAAGCAATCAGATCATTACACGACGAATCATTAACAAGTGTCCATAGTTTAGCTAGAAATGCCGTTATAGAGTTTGGAGATGATTGATTCGAATGTTGTAAATAGTCTCCAAGATTATCGTCACCTATACTCGACGATGACTTATTCTTGGAATTCATATCTAAACAAAAATAAAAAATGTGCGCGTAAGTTTCTTTGTAGTTGTTGTCCGCGCCAAAAAAACTAATCATTCTCTCTTATCAAAACCCACAAGAGTTCTAACAAACGCGCGTGTGTGTGTGCGTGTGTGTGTCTGCTTAATCAATTACAATGAAAATAATTGCTATACTATTTCTATGTCATTTTATTAACATCAATTTTATCAACGCAAATTATCCTAACCATCAATGTTATATATGTGATAAAAATAGTTGTGACCATCCTACTGCCGAGGATATTAAAGAGTGTTCGTTGAATGAAACTGGAGGTACTAGTGGAAAATATTTTGTAGCTGGTGCTTTTATGAAAAATAATACTAATAATATTTATAATGATATTGAAGAAGACTTAAATAGTTTTGGTACAGGTGCATTAGGTTTAAATCAATCATCTATGCCATCATGGAATAGTCTTACTCGATGGGTAAAAATGTTTCTATTTTTCAAATCTTAATAAAAGTATGAATATTATTTTAGGTATGTTTTGTATCTAAAGATAATCATCGCGGTTGTTTATTGATGGGCAAAGGTCTTTGTTCTGAAAGCAGAAGTTTAATAGGAAGAATAAAGGGTTTGACTAAAAAACTCAATAGTATTGTGAAAAAAGCAAAAGAAGTTGTAAATAAAATGTTTGCCGATGCAGCAGCTGCAGCAAAGCTAGATATAGCTCATCAATTAGTAAGAATTTTCTTTTTTTTTAATCGAAGGAACGTTTAGGCTGGCGCTTTTAGAATATTACGAGTTGGTTTGAAGAGAATTATATGAGTAAATTAGTTTCTAATTTCAAAGAACCTCAATATCAACTAGAAATTTGTTGTGAAGGTGAGATAGAATAATTAATTTAAGGATTTTTTCCGGAAGAAGTTTTTTGTTTTTAGGTAATAAATGTAATTATGCTTCAATGGTACAAATTTCAATGGCAATGTTGATTCTATCAATTTTAATACTCATTTAAATGGAGTTTCAGAAACAAAAACAAAAAACTTTTCAAATACATAAATTTCAGTAATATATTAAATTATTGTTATTGTATTTAACAGAGAAATAAAAAATACAAGATGATGATGATGACTTTGAACATAGTAGATATCGAATAAAGAAAGGTTTTCGAAAGAAGTACTTACTGAAATTAGATTTTTCTTGTTTTAAAAACGACATGATTAATGTTTTAAATCCAATAGTTTGTTTGAGTTTTTGAACGTTACGCTTGTTATGCAACAATATGTATATATATATATATATCTAGAAAGAAAATAAAATACTCTACAGGTGTTGTTTCAAATGAAAGAAATCATTTCTAGTCGGAAGAAGAATTTTAGTCGAAATAGGTACTTGAGTGGACACAATGATGTAATACGGTATTTGATATGTTAATATGAGCGTTATTGAAAATGAATAATTATTTCATTGAAGAAAATTTTATGATATTTTATGGACAACCAATCATCGAACTAGACGTGACAGTCAAAGTAAAAACACATATAAATCACTGACATCTGGCTAGAGAGCGATGATAACAAGCGATTATCATTGTGCTTTCGAGTCTGTTCTCTTCATATTTTAATTCGTCCAAAGATTTGTGTTTATGGAATATTAAAATTTACCTAGAGGTAAACTCAAGCAATCGAATGCTTCTAAAAATAGCTGCATCTTATTCAGATTTTCATTGTATGATTTCTTCCATGCAAAACTGCGATTACATATCTGACTGATAAGTGTGTAGAAAAATATTTGAGTTTCATCTAAACATATGTAAATTATGCAACTAAAACAATGATATTATGCGCATGTTTTCGGATATCTTTATAAAATTTATCTCGAATATTTATTTGTATGGGAAAGAATATGATAGTTAGAAGTGTTTCGCAAATAAAATTATCGTAGAAAAATGAAAGTCAAGAATGAGCAATTAAATAAAATTGCAGAATAAAAGTCTATCAAACTTCTTATCGATTTCAATCAATGTATAGAAAAATAACTAAATTCAATTTGCATAATACCGTTTCTTACAAATCAATGTATTGTTGAACAGACTTTTCTATTGTTTTATTTTTCAATAACATCAAAGTATCATTAAAATGTTTAGTCGATGAACTGAGCAACGAACTGTCTTTTTTTTTCATGTATCATTTAACCACCCGCTAACCATCAAACTTGGCGTCATTGCTCTATTTTCCCATCACTTGATCTCAACAGTCACTTAGTCTCTATCCATTAAAGCTAAAGATCAAAGAATCATAAAACAATATATGTACTTCATTCATGGACAGTGATATTTCCGGGAAACAAAATATAATTGTGTTTCTGTTTTTTATTTTGTTTTGTTGAAATCCACGCGTGAGCAATCGAATTATTCAAACAAACATGCAATCGCTTGTCAACAACGATTATGAACACGCGTCAATATCAACGGTGGGAAAAGAAAAAAAATGCCCGTATATTGGAATTATCGCTGTTTGCTATCTCTCATCGTTGATGAATCTGATTATAGATGGTGGTAGTCGTGGAGAGTATAATGGTCGGAAAGAAAAAGCGATAACGACAGCTGACCAATATAATTGTGGAAAGAGAGGAAGGAAAAGAAAAAAGCTTGATCGTATTTCTTGCTTCCTCTTTTCTCTTTACCTTCAAATCGAATATAAATATCGATAGGAACGAGGAGAAAAAAAAGGCAAATGACCTCTCGCATATTCGTTTCAATGCCAATCTATCACCCTTAGAACCATATTCTCGTTTTATTTTACTATTCGTAATGTTGTATGACGACGTATTCTACCAGTGACTTTAATCGATTAATGTATCTACTTGATACAGATAATCTTGATGATGCACGAATATTACTCAAACATCAAACATTAGCTATGCGTAATAATCTTTTTGATAAACTCGATAATGATGATAACACATTACTTCATCGTTATGTCCTTCGAAATCATGCGGATGCTGTACATTTATTATTGGAATATGGCGCTTCAGTTTATGCAGTGAATAAATATGGTTGGCTACCCATACATTTAGCAGCTTATTGTGGACATGATAGGACTATTGTGCAATATCTACTTGAATTTGAAAAAAGGTAGATGCATATGAATTTCTTTTTGTTACTGTTATTCTTTAATAAAATACATTACGAATCTAATATGTTAATTGGAATCCACTGTCTCGATCTCGATCAACGAGAATTGTATAATGAATAGAAAAATCAAATGAATATGAGAAGTGCTGAAAACGTTGATGATAAACAGTTGACAGCTATGTTAATATTGAGTATTATTACACCTACAGATCGGTTTAATGATGGTGTTGAAATGGATAGCTGAACCGACGAAAATGTGTTAAGGAATTTTTTTCTCTCTTCTCTTTTTGGTTTCATCGTTTAGATTTTTTTATTTTAACGAAATGCCATTCTATGCTAATTGCTCGTTCAGATTGATCATCAAGTGTGAATGTATCTATTCATTATTGAAATGAATATGCAGTCAATTATTGCTTGATTTTGTAAATTTCTTACGATTTAAGTCAGCACTTTTTTTCTAATATTCTGAAGAGGCGTGGACACATAGTGGCATACGAAAAAAAAGTCTAGTCGACCATCAGAGAAGTCCCGTCATGCTAATTATGAATTTCACTCGTGTTGATTGTTTAATCATTACCGTTAGACTATGAAAAGAAATTCAATCTTTTTCTTTTTTTTTGAACAAAATCATATGACATCGATTGGCGAAACAAATTAATAATACAAGAGTTTGTATTGATATATATTTTATTTCTATCAAATGTAGAAAAAAAAGTAAATGCGATGAAAAAAATAAAAGAAAAGAAACGTTTCTAGTTTAACTGTTCATAATCACTATAAATCAAGATGTAGAAGTTTAGCTGATGGCAATGAAACACGGCAAACGATTGATCGCGGCACTAATTTATCCCAGAATGTGTCCTAAAAATTTGAAAAAAAAAACATGCGATTGATTTTTATCTATCCGTTTGAAAAAGACTTACGTTTGCTGGACATGATTTTCTTGCGTAAGCTTCCATGAAATAGAAACATGATTGAAGACCAACACCAATTAAAAGAAATGCCCAAACAAGTATATTGTAGAGTACACCTTTATTTCTCGGTAGAAAGAAGAAGAAGCACACTGAAAAAAAAAACAGTTTGATATTTAAAAACAAAATTTGACTAATGGATTTACTTCCGACGATTGCAAACAATACAAACATAACGGGATAGAAGAATCCAAGTGAAAATATCATAACATATTCATGAAAAGTAGCCGATAAAAGCACGACGGCAATAGCTGGAATAACACGATTTGTTTCTCCAATAAGCTAAAAATGAAATTTTCGATACTTTATCAAGGATATTCCTAAATATGATGGAATTTCAGCTGACTATCTTCAATAGATTTCTTTTCCTGAAAACTTCATTTTTCTAAAGCCCGTAGAAATCTATTATTGATTTTCAGAGACGCATTATCGGATTCGCAGAGGAAACAGATATCGAAAGTAGATCCGTACGAAATTCTTACAGCAAAAACTTCTTTATAAATGTATGCATAAAGCCAATCATGCACAACAATATTCCATGTTCGATAATATGCTGCAAATGAAGTTGAATTCCACCAATCCTATGTAGACAACATATTCATGAAATTTTTATTTGAACAAATTACGAATGTTTACTTTATAGAACATTCGATCAGCAAATCGAAGCATTTCTGCGAAGGCATTGAGCCAACAATGCAAAAATCCATAAAAACCTATAGAAAAATTTTCATTTGAAATTTAAATTCTAATAAATTATTCTTACCCAATAGTAGAAAAAGACTTCCAGGCATAATTGAATTAAATAAAACAGATGTAAATATCGATAGTGTTATCTGATTTTGATTTAAATTAGCAAATGTCGGTATACAAAAGCGAACAACTACGTAATAAACATAAAATATAGCTGCAATTACTTGTCCAAACATTTGTAAAACATAATCCCAATGTATAACTGCATTGCGAGGATATTTATCGCGATAGATTAATGTTGGAGCAAATAGAAAATATAAATAGTGAGAAAAATCTGGACAAGTTATTTCGACTAGATTAGTATTATCATTTGTCTTGGATTCTAGAGAGAGAGAAAAAAAAAGACAAGTAAGGAATTCTATCCAGGAAGTTTATGAATTATGAACAAATTAATCATGCTGATATTTTAACAAGAGCAAATATGAACAAAAACAAATTTTTTTTTGCTTTTTCCTACAACGAACCACTTATTAAATGACATTGTGAACGGATGTTTTCAATATTTTCGCGAACGAATGAATGTGTTTTCATCAATTGGCGGAGCTAGAGAAAAGATAATTATTTGCTTTTTTTTGCCGAAGACTTCTCACCTGTTCAAGCAAAACAATAAATGATGAAGCAATAGCTAATTGATGTTTAACGATTTCGCGACATGGTAGTACTAAGAATAAGACTATGTAGAACATATAAATAAATAACCATATTGTATCGTAGATTCCTAAAAAGAGAAAATTTTGATGTATAACACTTAAAACTATGTGATGGTAACGTTAAAACAAGTTTTCCATAAAAACAAATTTAAGAAATCGAAAAAGCAGCAACTTCTACTAACATCTATAGTTGTTCAAGGGTTTCTAGTCAGACTGTCAATGAATCTGAATATTCTATTTTCGTTCTTACTTAATCTTTTGGCAGTATCACAATGCAAAACTCGACGACTAGCCCAATAATAAAACCCCATAAAAACGACTACGGCAGTGCATAATTGCATAATCAACCAGATAAATAAAGCAATATGTAACTTGTTAAAACATTCAAAAATCAATTGAAAATCTAATTTTATCCTTCAAAACAAAAAGCAATAATGAAGTCTTGTCGAATAAGATTTCGATTTTTACCTGCCGTATTCTACCAAATCATTGACTGTCACTTGTATAACAAGTATCAAAAGCATTGCAGCAAACATATTTCTTATACTACGAATATGCGATATTTCAAATAGATCTGTTAGAATAGAATTACGAGGAATAAATGTACGTGATGCATTTATTTGTCGATTGGGTGGTCTAAAAGAATTCAATTTCAACTCAACGCAATGAACTAAGAGTGGTGACTAACTTTTTTTCCGGTCGTTCTGTAGTTTTCGGTTGCCGTAAATTAAAATCATTTTTAAATGATACAAATTTTTCATTAACTTCATGTTCAATACGATGTAATTCATTTAAAAGTGACGAACGAATTTTCTTTAAAAAAAGAAACGTAAACCTTGATGGTTGAAAACTAAAAACTAAAATTTTTTACTTCTGCTTCATCTTGAATCCATTGTGAGTCATTATTAATGACTATAATTAAATGAGAAATTCATTACATAATCATAGAAAAATGTACAACGTCGTTACCTGTGTTCATTCTTGTGATGAAAACCAAAGTTCGTTTTGTTTTGTTGCCCCGTGGTAGCTGATAAATCTACAACTTTTGATTGCTTGTATGGCACAGCCAATAAAATTCAAAAAAGGAATTTTTCTTAAATTGAAAAGTGAAAGTCTTTTTTAAATTAATTAATTATGAAAAAATAAACATTTTGAATTTTTCTTACACGAAAAAAGACGAATTTATGAAATCTATTCGAACAAATGAAAATCGTAGTCTTTGTTTCATATTTTGGTTCACAATTAAAAACTCCAATCAATCATTTAATAAATGTCAGCTATAGCGTCGGCAACAGTCAAGCCGAAGAAACAATCATTTCATGCAACAAGTGTGGTATGATTGAAAGGAAATAGTAAATTATTATTATTTTTTGAATATTTGTCTTTGTTTCTTAAAGTGGAATGAACTTGTTGAAGGTTTTCGTTCAAAAATTGAACTAAGAAAATATCGGCGAAATTATTTTACACAATCATATGAGCAATGTTTTTCATCAATAGATGCAATTAGTTGTATGATCAATGTTCTTAAATCACATCCGAATTTCGAAACAAAACAAATCGAAAAGTTTGAATATCAAATCTGAATTTTGACAAGGAACCATTGTTCTCTTTTTTTTTCATTTCCATTAGACATCATGCAATTCGTTTATTAGAAAAATTCTATGAATCGAAAGTTTTTTCAGATGTAGTTAAAAATGAACGAAGAAAAACATTTGTTACTGAAAATGGAATTTATCAGTAAGTTTTCTATAAATTATGATTATTGCGACTGTAAATCTAAGAATGCTCTGATATTCTCAGGGAAAGTATTCGAATTGAAATGGAATAGTTGCTCAGGACACAGAGAGTATCCTTTGTTCTTAGATTGCGAAAGCGTTAGTATTGATATATCTCTGGATATTTTCTTTGTGATCCGCCAAAAACCAACTAGAAAAATACTCTTGAGTTTTTATCTTATTCCGCGGGAATGAAACACTAGAAATCTTACTATAGTAGTATGATTATGGAAATTTTGTGTTGTTAACAAAATACATATGTCGATAGTAGAGATGTGCAGGGTAAGGTTTTCTCTTACCCTGTACCTTGATAAAAGAATTTTCGTTTACCCTTATCCTACCCTACCCTGTAGGTCCTCTACCCTGACCCTACCCTACCCTGTAAAACTTTTTTGTTCCTTACCTTTACCCTGCAAAATCTGTAGGACTGAAGAAAGAAATACTAAAATGCCATAAATTATTCGTTTATCTCATTACAAATAATCTACAAAAGATTACAATAAAATCTTTTTTAAATTTCTTATAAACAAGATATCGTCACCTACGTTTTGGCGTCGCTCTTCGAAGATTCTTCCAGTGGCACTGAATATTCTTTGACTTGTGCATGAACTAGCTGGTATATCTAGTAATGATCCTGCTAAAACATCTAGCGTCGGATAATTTATACTCCACTTCTTCCACCATTGTAATACAGATTCTTCGTTACTAATGACTAATTTTGCTTTAGCATAACGTTCCATTTCATCTTCACTTGAATCATCTTGGATTGTTAGTGCAAATTCTAGGATTATATCTACTTGTGAATAATCATCCTTTCTCATTTTTGACTTTTTCTCTGACTTTTTCTTTGATTTAGCAGTATTGATGATTGGATCAATTCATGATTTCTTTCTTTTTCTGACTCAACTTTAATTTGTTGGATTTTTACTTGCATCATATTGTACTGCACTCCACCAAATGCATACCCTGACCCTGTTCTACCCTTCCAGTGCTTACACTGCCCTACCCTACCCTGCACATATCTAGTCGATAGTTATCAATGACTTCTGATGACGTGCTCAATGAATACGAGATGAAAATNATGGATTCGAATTACTTCATCTTATGATTAGCTTCCCTTTTCGAATCCTAAGAAAATGTTTTTATCATCAATACGCTTGCCCCACGATGTTAGCTCTGATCGCTATCCTATTCATGTGAATAGTTAATTTCACATGATGTTACAAAAAGAAACTTTTTAGACTTTTATCAAAATCAGATGAAAATATTTTTCAATCAATGATTAATACAAATAAACCAACAGATTATCCAGTTCATTCACAACAAGAATCATCAACATCTGCAATGAGCGATGTAGGTTTGATATCGACTGGATTTTGTGACTCTAAAATAATTTCATTTGCATAGAGTTGGAAACAATATTTTATTGAACGACTTGAGAAATATTTATTGAAAACACGAAATCGTCATGGTGGTTATCTTCTTCATCAAATTGAACAAGAAATGAAAATAGTCGATGGTTCTCAAATGCTATCGAATTTACATAATAATATGCCGTCAGATCCATTGACTATTGCAGGTTAATTTATTTCCCATGAAATTGCATAGTTATTTATTTATTGATATTTTCTTTAGGTCAACTTGTTGATTGGTTACCCGAATCTATGTCTATAGTTATAAATTGTAGGCTTCATTTTGTTGATTAAGATTATTTTTAAGAATTATTTAATTATAGATCCACATAGTCTTGAAGGTCGTAATTTGCCTGATTATCCCTCATTTATTTTTGATTTGTTTGACATGGTTGTTGATACATTTGATATGCAACGAGAATATTTAACTTCATCAATGGGAGTTTTCAATTCAATTATTCAACTTATTGTCAATAAAGGTATGTAGACGAGAGGAAGAGCTACTGGTTTTGAAGTCTCACACGAAACGATAACTGATCAACGACAAGTTCTTTTTTTATTGAAGATATGTATCTTCCACAACATTTTTCAGTCCTATAGAAAATTCTTAGGAACTATCAACAACTAGAAACAAATATGAAATTAATCGCTAGTAAATTTTTTTCAATTTCAGGTAATCCAGTATCATTGGAATCGTTATATGATTGTGATGATAGTCGACCCGTGTATTGTTTTTCAAGTGAAATATATGCAAGTCGACCAACAAACAATCCATATACAAGTTTAAAAAGCCGCTCATCTCATGCAAGACAAACATCACGTGTACATCGTGTTGATTCATATGAATATAAAAAGGTCTCATCACAGGATGATGAAAAAACATCTGGTCTGACAAGTCTACGTCGAAAATCAATAAGTTCATGTGATCTCTTCCATGTAACATCAAAAACATTGGCATCACCATTTGATGAAATACACAACTGGCTTAATAGTAAACGTAAATTAATCTAAAGAGAAATGTTCACCGATTTTTTTTTAAATTGAAGTTGTTTATTTAGATGCATCAGCAAATAATCAAGACAAGATTAGTAACGATGAAGTTGAACTTATCCAACTTGCACTTGTTCATCTTGCCTCATCGAACAGACAATTTCTATATGTTATACTACATTTTCTAGCGCAATGCGCACGAAATAATCATTTCTGTTCAAACGATACAACAAAATTACGAGTAAGAGTCGTTTTTTTTAATTTGTAAAAATAAAACTTTCTCGTTTTTTTTTCTTCTAAAAAGATCTATCGTGCTTTTTTGAAATTAATTACTATTAATCAAGATGAAAAAACTTGTTTGACGCATATTTTCGATTGCTTTATTGAACATCATGGAAAATTATTTGATATTTCAATGGATACAAGAAAAATTGTTGCGAGACGATTAACAAAATCAAAAAAAGAAAATAAAGTAAGTTACATAGATCTACAAATAGTTTCTACCGATTTGGCACACAAAGGAAAAGATGTATGGACCTTTTGAGGCCGTATGCTGAAATTGATCTAGGGGTTTGCGCAGCTACAGCGCAAGACCGCCATAGCATTATTCTGTTCTACACACCAATAGATTTCCGATGTAAAATTAAATGTAATTTCTTTTCTAGTATGCCGCATTACCATCATCAATGGCATTAAATAAAAAGTTTTCCGATGATCGTCCACCACGTCCATCATTTAAACAAGTAATGCTTTCCTTTAAGAAATTTTGTTTTCAGGTAATTTTTCTTTATTCTAGCTTCGAATATCGCGACCATTGACATACAATGAACACCTCGATACTGATCCACATTCAATGGCATCAGCAACATTTGCCCGTAAACCAAATTTACCATCGCCAACAAAGAAATCTCAAGAAAAAATATCTTCACCAACAGCGATGAATTCGCCACGACGTCGTGCTAGAAGTTTTGAACCACGTGCACATACAACAACACTCTTTGATAAAACCATTAATCCGTTTCATAAATTACGTGTTATACTGAAACGAAACGAATAGATATTGTTAGAATATACTATTCTTTATTTTCTCGTGTATAGGCAATGTTGTAAATACAATAAAAACAATATCGTATCTATTTACAAAATGAAAAAAAAAGCAATTTCTTATCATAATCCTTGCTTTAGAAAAATATCGATTTACGAGCCAAAAAAAGCTATTTCCCTCAATGTAATAACTGGATAGGCATACAAGTGGTTGTTGAAAAAAAAAATAGAACTCGTAAATCATGTGGAAAAACATTTCAAAAATGTAGCCAACTTGTGAACCATCGACATTTTTTTTTTGAGTTTTTTCTATCGTTTATTTCAAGCAATACATCAGTATTAATTCTTAGATCTACTATCTACGGCTCATTAACCGATTCTAATCATCAAATCTAAAGAATCTTGATGCACGATTTGTTTATAATAACTTTGTACTAAATTCATGCATGATACAATATCCAACATGACAAGTTAGCTGATGAAAGATTTCATCATTTCAATAGGAAACATTCTGTTTTCAAATACAACTTATTTTAATATTGATTGATTCTTAAATAGTGAAGCTCGATAAGTGGCTTTGAAGAATCTTCTAGGATTCAAATTCAACATTTCTACTGTTTTTATTTCATTTTTCTTTAGTACGAAGCCATAGCATTGGCGCTGAAGATACTTCAATGGATGTATAAGAGCGAAATATTTTTAATTGTGATGTTTTTTAATGTCCGAAAATCCATAGAAAAAAAACGCTTCAATTTTTAGATGCCATCTGTACTATATATCTCAATTATTGAACAAATTGTAGATTCAATGCTTTCCAGAGTTTTAACTTAATCATCAAGAAGATTGTGTAAGAAGTCAGTGAGGGATAAGGCGAATGTGGGAGTGTTATTTCGTTTAGTTGATATCGCATTTTTAATTCTATACTATCTACGTGTATCGTGCTTGGTTCTTATAGATCGAAAGTATGATAATTTCGTTGTCTTTAAATGTAAAGAATTAACCATATATATTCCATTCATGAATTTTTACTTTTTAGTTTTAAGTAAAATCAACAAAGTTAAGTAGAACTGGCAAAAATCGCTTTATATAAGCATTGGTTATGATATAAAAAAAGGTATTAAAGAAATAAGAACATGTTTTGTGAAGCACTTGACATGAAATGAAAACGATACTTTTTTATGCTAAATAGAATTATGGTAAATTTCATGACTCATTCAACCGACAAATATATTTAGTTTGTATCTGAATTTCATCAGTCAGACTCCGTATGTTTTCATACGAAGAACATAACGAAATTCTACAGAGCGGCTACTTCCTTTTTTTTTCAATAGCATAGACCTTCATATCTCCTCTTCTGAATTTTTTTCTCGCACCTTTGAAATCAATTTTCTAAAATAGGAGATCCACCGAGTCACATGGAGCACAGTATTTGCATGAAATCATACACGCGTATACGACTGTTTCAGTGCTATAATCTGTTGAAATTGAAATAATATTACAATAAAATCTTATTGAATAAAGAATTCGACCAATGAAAATAAACATGCAATATCATTGGCTCTTTTAATTTGATTGACATCACACAATTATTGTTTTGTTTTGTTTTCCTATCCTCATTCATTCTCTTGATTATTTCGCAGTGAATAATGGCTCGAGCGACTCGACGATCACGTTTTGGTCTGCCGGACGTGTTTTTACAAGAGCCAAAACAACGTGAGGTACATTATGTCACAAAAAATATATATAAGAAATTCAACTGTTAATAATAAATATATTTTTTTCTTTATTAAGGATGAACTAACAGCTGAAACAGTGAAAAATGGCTTTACATTTAAACCTGTTGATGGACTTTTGGAAGTAATAGCTTTTTCTTTTAGCAATTCCTATCATTTCATTTTGTCTTTTCTCTTTTCTTTTAGCATGAAGGCTTTAAAGGCCAAGAATTTTTTAAGAACGCCGATGAAGGCATTCTGGAGTTTTTTCGAATTATTTTACTCAAAAAAGAAGAAAATCATACCATGAATGATAGCACCAAGCGGAAACCGCCGACAATAAATAAAGCACATTTTTGGCCATTAATGGTTTGAATATAAATCGTAAAGCAATCCTATAGTTATGCCTTTCTTTTTTTTCTCAGGGTCCACGAACAGCGAAAACTTTTGAGCTGTGGTTATCATTATTAGCATCGACAGAATCACTTGGAAAATTAGCTAAACAAGTATGATCATAATAAAAATGATTGTTTTTCTTTTTCTAATATTAATATTGTGATTTCAATTAGGTACCAATTATTCTGAAAAAAGAAGATGTTTTTCAACATTTATATGAGCACAATGTTTCACTTGTACGTGCTTGTTGGTATATTAAGATGTTGGCATTGTATCATAGTGCAAATAATGATTCAAAACAGAAGAAACGACATGTAGCAACTGACCCGTGTACTGAATGGACGAGAATTACTATTGAAATTCTAAAGGTAAAAATTTTCTTTTTCGAAATCTAATGGAATCAAAATAATATATTCCATACATACGAACCTACAGACTCTTCATTTAACAGCATATATTTCAAGCTGATTTAGTTTTTATAATCTATTTTGTTTAGGATGTATTTGATCGTTTAATAAAAGAAAGTCTTCAAAGTCAACGTGCAACTCCTATTTCTGATATGTCAACAAATCATACACCTGATCTACCCAATGATCAACATGGAATCCCATTAACTCCTGGCTCGATGAATTCTCAGTATACTCCGTTGACGCCACAAATGCATCTTGCACTAACCTCAACAAATCTTCCAACTGATAAAACACGTCGACAATGGGATTATTATAATCGTTTATTACGAATTCTATTCGATCAAGGTTTACTCGATCGTCAGACTATTGTCGAATGGATTGTTGATACATTTATAGATCGCATAAAAAATAACGATGATATTAATCTTCGCTATTTAATACCAATTATATTTCAATTTAGCAGTGAAATACTAGAATATGAAATATTTTCTCGTAAGATCGCATTTTATTGTTGCAAACGTCTTGGCCAATATCATACAGATATCAATCAACCCGTTAATTTCAATAATCTACTTGCCTGTCCACAACATCGTATTATTATCTATTCGTTATCAGCAATAATTCAGTGTATAACATTACGTTGCCCAGCAGCATTACTTTATAATAATCCGATAGATGATCCACAAAAATCTGATACATTATTATTAAATTATGGTTCACCATTAGACTTTCTACCATGTTCACCATCTCAACTTCCGTTACCCATTGGCATCGATCAACAATTAGTAAAACAAATGCTGGTACAAGCTGAAAATGAAATACGTTCGCGGAGTCATGCTATTGAACATAAATGGTCAACGGAAAAATTACAACAAAGCATATCAGGTCAAACAATCTCACGTATACTTGTTGTACTTGAGATTCTTGATGAATTCAAAGAAGAAAAATATCTATTAGATAGTGTTTACAATAAAATTTATTCAAATACATTTAAACTTGAACCAATAACAACAGATATTGAAATTGAAGTTATACATCTGATGTGTGATTGGGCTATAACAACAAGTCGACATGGAGTTTATCGTTCGTTTTTCATAGCACGTCTACTTGAACGACGACAAAATGAATTGAAAACGACACGTTTACAAGAAATAAACGACGCGATCGATGATAAAGATTCGAATTCATCGGCAAATACTCAAATGAGTCCCTTTCAAACAGCACTAATGGAATATCTATTAAAAAAAGCTCCATATATTGATGAAACCTCAATCAATGATGCTGATTTATCACAATCATTTTCATCGTTAGTTATGCTTTTCTCTGAATTTGTACGCTTAAATCTATTTTCTCCAATGCAATTTATGTGTCATCTCGTTGCCAATGGTCTCGTACCGATAACTAATGATAATCACGAGAATAATAGTACACACATGATAACAAATCATAATGGCCAGTATAAACAACATGTATATAATCCAATGATTAGACATGATACATCGTCAAATATGGATTTAAGTTTTGATCGACGTCAAGGAAACACGTTGATTGATCTTGATCCATTGGAAGCAATGAATTGTATAGAATTTTAATAAGAATTTTAATTTTGAATTAAACTTCGGTTTTGCTTTTGTTTAGCATCTCCATCGACAACACCAAAAAATCATTTAAGACAAACATCAAAAATTGAATTACACAGAAATCCGCATCAATCAAACGAAGAGTTCATGAATCAACAAAGAAATAGAAAACGTTGCTTATTCTATATGGAACAATTCGCGTATCCACTTGAAGAAGATTTCCGAGATGATTTTAATCAAAGAAAAATTATTCTATTTGGCATCACACCGAAACGGTACGATAAATCTATCTTCGATAGCACATGCCGAGTAGCCCTTTTCTTATATAGTTCATCTTAGACGACTAGTTCACTAAAGAAGAAATTTTTTTTTCTTATTTAGCGAGGAAGCAAAACGTCAATTAAAAACAAATGTACGGTTATTAAGCTCACTATTTAAATTACGCAGTTGTCTTGAGACTACAACTGAAAGTCCTCCATTTACTCGTCCAACTCCGTATGCAAGTTATTTTAATATTCGCAAATCAATTGTATCCCTATCGCATCATGATCAATATTATGTAACGAATCGTGTTAGTAAATTGTTAATTGAACGTTTAACAAATTTTATTGAGCGTCGTACCAGTCGTTTACCGTGGCTTGATGATGTTGCTTTTCTATTTGAATTAATGGAAAAATCTTTAAACTTATCTGGTTTAATTCAAACATGTGTTGATATTCTACGTATATTTAGTCGTATTGAGTCTATGGGCTCATTGAAAGCAAGTCCAGGAATGTATAGTTATCGTTTTGAACTCTATCTAGAAATCACGTCGATATTTCGTTTTTATACACCTGTTTTAATATTAACACCGAGTAATATGATACAAGTATTTGAAAAGTAAGGTTGAATTATCGTGAACTTCGTCTTTCATTTTGTGAAGCAAATTTTAGTTTAATACAAATAACTCAACATATTCAAGATCCTGTGCGAACAACATCAGTCGAACGTGCCTTACTTATGCTTATGCATGATTCATATTTTTCATGTCCTTATATAAAGGTTCGAAGAAGAGAAAAAAAAAGAAATTTTTTTAGCAAATTTTATTTATGTATTTTACAGAGTAAATATATGGATCGTGTAACACAAACTATAGCTTTAATAAAGAAGGAATTATATACTCAAAGTTCACAAAATAATAAACAAGATGCAGCAAGTAACAATTGTCAATGGGATCCACAAGCATTTCTTAGTATTATTGACGAGCCAAGGTATAGTAGAATATTGTTAAGAATTGATTACGATTTTGTATTTGAATTTTTAGAAAAGCATTAACTGAATTTCAAGTTGATCGTGAAAAAATCTATCATACAAAACAACTCGATGAAAGTCCACAAGCACGAGCCAGTTTTGTTATTAATACATTGTTTGCGGTTTCAAAAGCAAAATCCTTAACTTAGTAAGTTAAAATCAAGGAAAAAATATTGCTCAACGTAAATACAGAAACAAGTGTTTTGTACGTTCGAAAGAATCTCGTCAAAAATCCGAACATCACAACGGATGAAGTTCGGTTAAAATATCATCGTTACTACTTTTTCAAGGTTAGCTCGATTCGAAACCAGTAAGGGTAGATCTAGAAAGAACAATAAGAAGACAATCACATCTCCTCTGATATGAAATATGCAAAACACTACCGATATTTTGATTCTTGACTTCGATACATTTACTAGAGACGTCTTAATCTTCTGTGAGTTGCTAATAACTTTGAATGTTTTTTTCTTTCTCAGTATTCATGATATTGCACATTTGGCAACTGAATTAACATGTCAAGTCGCATCACTGGGTGGAATTTGGTTACTAGCGATAAAAACGTTAAGTTCTTCCGCTCCAACCAATCGTTCATCAAATACTCCCAATCATCCAAATGTTTTCGATGAACTGCGTCGTATTGATGTAAGAGTCATTAGGCAAAAAAAAACAAAAACAATTTGTATATATTTCCTTTTTAGCCACATAATTTATGTGTTCATGATAATTTATCAGTTTTTATATCTATTTTAATTGCTCGTCATGCGTTATCAATAAATGATTATATTATCGTTAGTGTTCAATCCATCATTGCATCAACACCAAAAGAACGTCTTGATCCATCAGCCTCGCGTTCAAATCCTTCATTATCACGACTACGTGGTTCAAGCGGTGAAGAAGCTAATGAGCCAGGCACAAGATTTACATGCGATGTTATTGAACATCTTTTCTGTGCTAATCATGTTCCATGGTCGATGATCATTGCATCACGCGAACGCCGTCTTTTAGCATCGAATTATCGTTTAGTTGCTTTCGGAGCATTTCTATGCGTATTAAAATCTTTATTAATTATAAGTCAATCGTGTTTTAAAGATTGTAAATTCTACTATGAGTTATGTCGTGACATAACACAACGGCATAAGGATAATGATCGTCATGAAACTGCGTTACGCGTAGATGGTAATAGTCAAGCAGAAAAAGAATTTCGTCCAAGTCGTGAACCTATACCAGAAGAATTAGTTGATTTATCAATGCGTGTTTTGAAAATATGTTGTGATCAAGATTGGATACAAGAACGTTGTTTAAAAGAATCAGATACATTATGTAATCAGACCAATTTATGTGATAAATTATTAGACGATGGGCAAGCACAACAATTACTTCGCTTTATTTGTTATAAATCTAAATCTGAATTAACTAAAGTATCGTTTGATAAAGGACCTAAACCAATAATATCATCACTATTACAAAATTTAAATCAATGGACATTACGTGCAACGATATTAGAATTAAAATTAATGATTAAAATTCTTGAATATAACGCTCCGTCGACAAGACAACAAGATGCGAATTTCAATGTATCGTTAGCATTGAAAACACATGAACATAATACACATCATTTATTACAATCAATCGCAAGTGCAACAATTGAACTATTTCAACATCAAACCGAAGGTCGATATGGAAGTTCATCATCATTGAATCAAATGAATGAACATTATGATAGAAAAGGAATTTGGTTAATTGCACCATTAATATCACGTTTACCAGATAATGTACAAAGTAGAATTTTACACATAGCTGGTAAGCATAATAAGGTTATTTTTATGTTTGCACATATAGCCTACTCTATGTAAATCCATTCTTTGTAGAGGAAGCTTTTTTATGGAATAATTTATTTATGATGCATCATTTTTTGTCTTTCGTCAATAGGAAGTGTACTGGAAAATGGAAATTCAATGTTAAATTCCTCGAAAACTAAAAATGATAAAGAAAATCAAGTTTTACGAAGCATATCATTATTAAGTCATCAACCATTTTTATCACTTGTTCTTTCGTGTTTAAAAGATCAAGATGATCAACGTACAGGTCTACTAGATTCATTGCGCGGACAACTCGAACAATTATATAAACAAGTAAGTTAAACACTGAGGAAGAATCTTTTGTACTAAAACACCTATTAGGAATGTGAACATTGTTCACCACCTGGAAAAAGTCTTTCAAATATATCGTTAACAGTCAAGCCAACAGGTAGTAGCAGTGGTACTGCTAGTGGAGGATCATATCCCGATTGTCGTTGCAATTGTCACAAAACAGATTGGCAAATCTATTCGAATAATCTGGTATTAATCTATAGATAAAATATCAATATAATCGCTTCTTTGTAACTTTCACATTGATTATTCGCTTCTATGCACGCATCTCCCCTTCCTTGCTTCTAGTTGAGATCGTTATTTGGTAATTCGACTATAAATATATATATATATATACTGCATGATCTATATCTACGATGCTTTCTATTTTCACCTTAAAATTATATATTATTCATTATCTTCTAGGCACCTATTGTTCAAGATGATCCAAACATGAAAATAATTATATTTGAATCGCTTCAACTTCGACTTAGTCTTATCGGTGGAATGTTTGATACAATTGTTGTAAGTCTTCTATTTAGTAAAATCTTGAAAATGAATTATGTTGTCTTTTTCTAGCGTAATAATAATTCCGCAACAGAATGGATATCTGTTTTTTCTCAATTGATTGCATCAGGTGTGATTGATACGAAAAATAATGCACCCCTATTGAATACAGTACTTGATATGCTTGGCGTTCTTGTGCATGGTATTGTTCCAGCTGAAGGACCTATTGAAGCTAGTAGAATTTATATGGCATTAGTGCGAAAAATTCGCAAAGATATTGGTGAAAGACGTTCGGAAGCATTAGATGAAGTGAAACGGTTTTTACCATTACAAAAATTATCATTTGATATTTATGTTGTTGAACCATTTGATGGTGTCAATACGCGAATGTTAAATCCTGAAATGAAAAAACATGGATTACAAGTTGCAAGAAAAGTACATTTTTGAATTTTTATAGATTTAAAATAAAAGTGTACTTTTATTTTTAGGAAAAAATTAATAGCTGGGAAATGATTGAAGGCTCAAAATCAGCCACATCAATTTGTTATTCATGGTTTTGTGCAAAAAAAACTGAACGTAAACGTTTACGATACGAAGAACAATATCGTTTATTACTTCGTCATAAACATAATCTATTTGATAAAAGTCTTGCTTACTTTCGTGTATTAATTTTTTTTTCTATTCTAAATTCATACTTATTTTGTAACATTCGATATTTTTCTAGGATCCACCTATTATTCAAGCTGAACCTCCAGAACATCCTGAATTGGAAATTGTTGGTGAAAATCGTCCACCAATGCACCAAAATCCAATATCAACAGGTCCAGGTTCATACGTGCCTATGTCACCTATGCTTGGTTCAATGCATTCACATCAAACAAGTATACCAATGCAACCACCAATGGTTGATATGACTGGTAAACAAACATCTAATCACATCACGGGACCACCTACTCGGGGACCAACCCCTGGTAGAGTGCGTGCATCAACATCTGCAGCTGCTGCTGGTTCAACGACGAAACGTCAGCCACGTATGCCACGTAGTGGATCAACACGAGCTGCTGCCATTCAAGCATCAACACCAACAGCACAAGCTATGTATCAACCACAAGCATCATCAGCACAGCATCCCATGTATCCACAAACATCTTATAATCAATGGATGCCAACACCAAATGCGCCTGTTCCTCAGCCACCACCACAACAACAGATGATGCCAACTTATCAAAATCCACCGACTTTAAAACAACCATTTATGCCACCTGTTCGACCTTCTGGTGTTGTTCCAGGTCGTCCGAATGGACCATACCCAACTCAAGCAATGCCACAAGCGCAAACATCTCAACAACAATCACAAGGACAACCATCACAAATGTCTGTTAGCTATATCAACGAGCAAGGATCGATGATGGTTTCATCGGCAGGTGCTAATGCAATGCCTCCAAATGTTAATCGACAACAACAGCAGCAGCAACAGCAGCAGCAACAACAACAGCAACAAGTTGCAGCAGCTTCTGTTAAAAGAAAATTAAACGATACAACTATGTATACCAATGAACCAAATCAATATGCAACATCAACCAAAATGCCACCTCAACAAAATGGTAAAATTTCAAAAAATTAATATTTTTACTTTTATTTTTTTACTTTTTCTATTTCAATAGGTTCAATGCCACAATATCAACCAGCTCCAATGATGATGCAACAAGGTAGTTATGTACAGCAAGCACCACTACAACAAGCACAAGCACAACAGACTCCTCATTCACAAATGTATGCACAAGGGCAAATACCTGGTGGTCCTTATATGAATAGTCAAATGCTCGGAAATCCAGCAAAGTAAGTCATCGAATGATTGCTTGTTTTTTTTCTTTTTACGTATTGAGAAATATATTTAGTATGATGCAACAGCAAACACCTGTTTATTCAAATATGATGGGTAATCAACAGCAAAATGTTTACAATTCAACAGCTGTCAATCCAAGTATTAATCGAACGCCAAATCAAGCACCAATGTCAATATCAAATCAGCAATGGCCAAATAATCAAACAATGAATGTTGTTCGACAACCACAAAATGCATATAATTCAGTAAAATAATTGTCAATTACTTATTTAATTTGATTTTCCCCTCTATTTTATTATAGATGATGGCACCTGACCCACAGCAACAACATTACGTTCAACAACAGCCACATTATCAATAAATTGAATACTGCCTGATAAATTATGTTTTCATATTGTTTATTTTCTTTTGGCGCATATCTTATTACATACAGTTCGTTATTGTTTGTGTTATCCGCTATGCGTCAATAAGCTACAGCATCTATTGTTGTGTTGACACTTCAATCTATATTTTTCTTGATTTGCTCATTGTTGCATCATAGAGAAAGTGTTTTTTTAAATGTATATACAAAGCTTTATTTATTGTGTTTATCAATATAGAGAAAAAACAAAACCAACAGGCAAACAATCGATTTCAAAAATAGGATATTGATAGAAAATCATTTTTTATTTGCATAGATTATTCTATAGATTTTCTATTATCAGAATTGCATGGCTAGAATTTCGCAAACTTGAGATTCGTTTCAAATTAAATGAATAATGTTCTATTAATTGTAAGCTATGGTATAAAAGTAAAGCACTAGCTTTATCCCTCATATCTCGTTTTGTGATAACTGGTGAAATTTCAGAACCATATGGGTGTGTGTTTGCAAATTTCTAACCTATATACTTTAACACTGCTTTTAAATTGTGTTTCACGAAAGATCTAATTAGGATATGAATCTTGCAATGCAAAGAACAACAGTTTGTTTTGTCGTATTTCAATCATGGACTCGTCTTTTAGCTCAAACTCGTGATGTTAAAAGACGACAATCAATGGAGATAAATATTGAAATTAATTCGAATGAAGTGAATCTCTATTTTCTCTTATTAATTGATAAATATTTATTAAAATCTTCGATATTAGCTGATGCTCACATTTTATATCTTAAAATCTAAGTTATTGAGCAATCATTAGAAATTTCTCAAGACCATTCATATAATTAAATGTTATCATGAATAACTAATGAAGAAGCGTTAGAATTGAATTAATTCTACTGTTAAAATTAAAAAACAATATCGATTTATGTTTTACTTATTCATTTTATTAACAGAAAAATACCATGCAGCACGAAATTGCATTAATAAGATGCAGAATTATTTATTGAATTTATGTGAAAATGAATTTAAATAAATAAAAACTCTCATGAAGTATACAAACAACATCTAAATATGATTATATTTCAAGTTCATCAAGTTGAGCACAATCATTGAAAAGAACAATCAATATGGACATCAATAAAAATATATAAATAGCAACACTGTGTAATGTAAAACTATAAATGATTGCTGATTCTACCACATATATTGATATTATTGATAAAGGAATTAGAAAAATCAAACGTTTAATTCCTAAACAAAAGAAAATATTAAATAAAGAAAATACTTTTTTTGTCTTCTTCAAAAAACAAACCACTACAGAAATGAAGAACACAACCGGAGATAAGAAGAAAAATTGAAAATATTGTTTTCACTTTATTCAATGATATTTGTCTTAGATAGTCGATAGGAACATTTTCGTGAATTTGTTTGAAAAGTTCATCCTAAGTAAAGTTTATTTTGATAGATTTTGAAAATAGAAAATAAAGCGTGAAAATAAATACCATAAATAAATGAAGAGAAGGATTTACATTTGATGATAAATTAATTAATGCTAAACTTATCAATAAAATTCCGATTAAAATAGATATTATTTGAGGAAACATTTAAAAAAAATTCTACGGTTCACTGATCTTCATAGCTTGTTACCTCATCTTGTTTCTTTCTGATGAAAAAAAAAATTACGCTCGATCGATTGAAAGGAAGGAGAGGATACCGATAGTGACTAAACTATATAAACGTGCAGTCAAACGGCGTCTTCGCTTCTCTTTTTCTTATTTGTTTAATTTTGTTTATTTCAAAAATTAAAATGGAAAAAACATTCACATTATCAATGGTTAAAACCTCGTTTAATTAGCAGAATTGGAACCAGAACCTGATGTTTTTTTTACAGTTAATTCCAAATGATGCAAAGAAAAACAAATGACACTAAACAATTTAACTAAATAAATATAGGAAATATTTGAAATATGATTAGCTATAGCAAATAAAGATAAAATTTTGATTGAATCATACATAGAAATCATTATTTTGTATTGTTCTTTATCAAATTAGAATTTCAATTTGTTTTGTTTTATTCATTAAAGTAACAAAAACGAACTCGATAATATGACATATCAACAGGTATATACTTGCACGTCAGTCATCAACATCAATATGAAAATTTTATTTATATTATAATGATGCACTAATAAAACACAGCTATGGTTCAGTTCGCAGATATACATGTAAATCAAAAAGTCATTTCGTACACTATTTCTTTAAAATTTTCGTGCTTTGGGATATTATCAACGTCTTTTATTATATTAGTTGATGGATTATTGTCTCTGCTTTGAGTATAATTTGTTTCATTTGTTCTAAACACGCGTCATTTTCCTATGACCAATAGAAGCTGTAAATAATTTTTTTTTCTGTTGTTCTAAAGAGTGAATTTACTTTAATTCTATTCAATACAAATAACATAATCATTTGAAACAATCAACGTTTATAGATTCTCATATAAGCATTATTAATTGTAAATAAAACACATTCATTTTCCATACAGCCAGTAACAATAAATATTTCAGTATCTATAAATAATTGAGTAATAAATGAAGTCTAGTACAATAAGAGGCAGAACGTTTTAGTTTCAGAACAAAATTCAAAATCATATAATGAGACTTCATTTTAATAAACAGCAGATTCCTGTTGTCAGAAGTTACAATTAACTTGTGATTTTAATAATTATGAACTAAACGTTTACCGAATTAATTTTCATCAAGGAGACATTTAATGACAGTATAAAAATCTAATTTCCATCTGCAAAATTTATTTTTGACATAAGCTATTGACATTTCAGTTTCATTTTCTGCGTCTTTTAATTTAGCCATATTCAAACTAATTCGTTCAACAATTTTTAATAATTCTACGAAATAAAAGTTGACTGAAAAGAACGAATAAGTCTTTATATGAAACCTTCGTGTCCTTCATCCTTCATCAATGGGAAATTGTTTAAAGATTCATTTCCGATGGCGTGTTGCAGTTGGTTTGAGAATCGTTCATGAGCAAACGAAGGAAATGTTTTCCTCTTTAAAAGTCAGATAAAAAGAGCACTTTTAAACAACCCCTCCCCCCCCCCACAATAAAAGACCCCGGGTCTTCTATTATGTTCCAGCGTAAAAATTTTCCATGGGGGTCTTGCATTAAGGACCGCATTTTTTCCTAATATTTAATTTAAAAGGTTTTCCAGAAAACTAAGGTGATTTCCATCAGGATTTTCAGAGTTTAAAGGTGTCATTATAATTGTGAACACATTCTCTTAATATTTCTAGCTTAAAATGCTAAGAATCAGGCATATTTTGATGGGAAAACGCTAATTAAAGTTCGTAATTAGCAAAAAATTAATTAATTAAAAGGGGACTTCTATTATGTTGAACAAACTTTTTTTTCAGGGGGTCTTCTATAATGGGGAGGGGGAGTTAGTTTCTAATGAATTCTCTACAATAACAATTGTATGGTGTTTTCATAGCCTGAACACCGGGTAGTTTTCACCTGAATTTTTTGAACATCCATCGCATGCTGACCAATTATATTGCATAAATACTATGTATGACTGAAGAATATTGTTTCGAAAACAAATTATCGGTGATGGTGTAAATCATAGTAAATAGCGCGTGAAATTATATCATTAACTTTAATATATACATAGATATTCGTTTTTCGAATAGATGAACTTTCTTATACTTACCATACGGAGTCAACAAGCATTAATCAGAAAATAGACAGCATGTGAGAATATATATTGATAACTCAAACAAAGTGACATGCCAGTGCTGAAGACGTTCATTCTAAAGGAATACGTGATGTAATACGAACAAAGAAAGATGTGATATTTATGAATACAGAAGTAGAGAGAATAACAGGAAAACGATGAAAAAAACATACTATATGAAGTTGAATCATCTTATAATAATAGTTCCACTATTTTTCGTACACGAGTCTGTATTACGAACGTATCCACAATATTCGCAAGCGTTTCCACAGAAATCTCATTTTTATAAGCACAAACTTCGATCAACACACAAAAGAGAACAGATAAATATCAATTCAAAATCTTTATATATCTTCCATAGAAGATTCTTCATTAATAGTCAATAATAAAAATAAAGTATGTGAAAATATATGTTCTCACAAGGAGCCAGTGCATCGGATTGTAATGAATTCTTTAAAATTTAAAATAAGTAATATAACCTTCCAACTAGATCAGTAAATGAATTTAGAAATAAATACAAGAGTCATAGACTACGAATGTGTAGAAAACATAGCCCAAAATTAATCCACATAAACTGTGTGAAAAGTAGAGATAACGAGACATAAGTAACGGATACTAATATTTAAATTACTTTTTGCATGAGCTATTGTCGATTCATCATATAGTTGCAATGAAACGTTTCTTATATGATTGTAAAAAAACAGATATACATATGTGCATACTATGCAAAAATAAACGATAGTTTTTATTGTCTGTAATTGAAATGGGCTTTTATCCACAAAGTAAGCAGTGATTACCTATATTTAATGTAAATAATATGCGATG
>OENM01000131.1:0-14598 GCA_900239745.1 Rotaria magnacalcarata | reverse complement strand
CATTTGTCTTTCTCAATAAATGATGCGAGTGAGGCTTGACACTATCCTGTTGAAAGACCCAGTCACTACCGAAAAATTGATTTCCATATGTGAAGCAACAGGAAGCACTTTTTAGATATAAACAGTGTGATCGACTGTTCCTTCATCGAAGATTACTAAGTGTGTGAGATCCTTGGAACAGGCACCGAACCAAACCATTACTTTTTGTGGGAATTTTCGTCTCTGTTGAATGCCACCATTTTTATCGACATCAGCACAATCTACTGTCCACACTCGATCATTTTGTTTATTATAAACATCATCAATGTCGAACATCTTTTCATCCGAAAAGAGGATTTTCAAAGTGTCTTCTGTTCGGAAATTTGTTCGAACCCAATTTGCAAATTGTTTGCGTTTGAGCTTTTGATCATCGGAAAGCAATGGTTCGATTACTTTTTTTTATAGGGATATAACCCTAAATCGTTTTTCATTATTCACCGAACACTTCTTTCGGATATGTCAAGCACCATCGATATTTTTCGAGCTGACAGCTTTTTTCCGGCGTAACCGGATCTTTACCTTTTGAATGTTCTCCTTTGTTCGAGTCAAACGATGGTCAGCTGGTGGTTTTGATAATGTGATAGTGCCTGACCGCCGGATCATTTGACACCATCTTTCGATTGTTCTTAAACCGAGCTCACCATTTAAATCATGATAAATTTGCTTCGGAGTATCACCTTTTTGATGCTTTGAAAGTACCACCTTTTGAAGGTCTTTGCTTTTCATCTCTGGAAAATCTGTATTTATTTTGGATATTTAGATGAAACATGGGGATTTGCAGAGCTATAGACGGCGCACATTTCAAAAACCAGGTCAAATCGGATGAAAAATAAGGAAGATGCCGCGAAAATACTAGACCGCCATTTATCCTGCCGCACCCGTTATAATCAAGCATCATTCGTATTTCGCTACTACTTGCTGTATTTAATTGAATTAATTTTAGTATATTCCGACCTTAAGATCACTATTCATGAATTTGTCACTCACGATGTTCCGAAACTACCGAGAATCGAAACAAGAAGACTGTAGATTGACATTGACATACTACACTCTAAAACATATACTGAAATGCATCACTCAAAACGAGTATTTTTTCATCGATAAATATCTATCGACAATTAATAAAATAAGTAAACTGAAAAATAAGTTGTCTTTCTCTTATTTGTTNTGCTCATCAATATTTTTTCTTCGTGTAAAGCAATACCCGATCGGGGGGTTCTCGGCAAAACTTTCTATCAATATATAAAATCTGACTTTTTTCTAAAATACCTACAGCATTGTAGTCTATTACAATGTGTTAAACGTACAAAATGAAATGATTTATTTTTTCTTATTTGATAAATTCTTTATGAAAAATACGATAGAATATGTCATTGAAATTCAAATTGCATGCACTTCTCATAGCATGTACATTTTGCTGCTCTTTTCATGAACTGATTTTTTAAACTTCGATCAATTTTGTAAATATTTTGGTGCATACCTATTCAATGTATACTGCGAGCTATTACAATTATTTTTTCAAACTGTTATTGCTGGGATTTCATTGGGCATTGGAAGTTCTTTCAGTCAACAAGCACTATCAGTTCTTTTCAAATTCAAATCACACACTCAGAAAAAAGGTAGCTGGAAAAATTACATTCGTAAAAATGTTTTTTTTTCACATGCTTCGATTTTGTAAACCTCTATAATTGTTAATGACTAAATGACTTAGTTGTTTAAAAAATGAAAGAACTTTATACACACGGAACTACCAGAGTCTCTAGGGACTTTAATACTCAAATTGGATATTTCTAATCAGAAACATAAAATTATAATTTATTTTTTTACAAAAACAAGCTCTTCGATTAACGAATGCATCGTACAGGAAGAAACAATCCTACAGAGAGATTATCAAATAGACAACATAAAACTGATACCAGAGCAAGGGGGAACAAGCGGACTTCGGTACTTTAGAAGTACAAAAGTACGAAAAAGTACAAGAAGTACAGAAAAGCATGATGAAAGCCGTATAGGTACATGAATATACATAGAAATTTCTTCAAATTTATTTGAAAGAAAAATCTAATCATAACTGTAAAACATAAAAAACGATTGCTATTATCTTTGCGGCTTGATTGTATGACTCGAGAGAGTGGACCATTTTACAAACGCATATTTTTATCAATTAATAACCAGCAAGTTAGTGGTGGCGGCGCCATTAGGCCTGTGTAGGCTCAATCTAGGACAGATAAAGGCTGGAGTAGACGCGAGTCGAACATAGATTTGAGCAGCTGAGATTTAGGCAAACTTCAAATAGGGAACACCAAGGACTTGTTAGACTCGACAAAATATAAAAATTTTCTACTAATGCCTATTTTCATAGTTTTTCGACCAATGGCGTACTATAATATTTTCAGTTCATATTTCAGCTATTTCTAACTTTTGTTCAATGATATATTTTTGAATTTCATTGGCATGCAATTAGATTGATATCGAATTGTTTCTTCTTAGTATAGAACAGTTGAGTTCCTTTTTCCAATATTCCATTTAAAATAGTTTTTTGAATTTTATCCCTGTCACAAAACCAGGTAAATTGTAGAGGTCAATCGCAGTTTATTCGAAAAATTGCCGGCTAATGGCTGTAATAGAGCCGGCTAATAAATCAGTTAAATCGTTGGTTTTTGTCGGTTTTCACTACATTACTAAATATTTGAAAAAATTACTCCTTTCCTGTCGCGATACCAGATAAACAAAATCAGATCTTATCGTTCTTTCATAATAAAGCACGAAGCCCACTAGTTTTCATGAAAGTTCATCTTCTAGTTTAATTCCATTTAACAATTCAAAGGATACTAAAACTGAGTCAGACTTACGAACAGAAATGTCACAGTTAAAGTCAATAAAAATCTCACTATCAACTGAATGAAACATATGCACGGATTTTATTTAAAAAATCCAAATAGGACACTTTTTTAGCTATGGAGCAGTCTATATCTTGTTTGACTATTTTTTCTAATGCTTTTTTCAATAATACTTTTCAGTTTATTGGTTAGTTTCTGTGTTCTCGGGTGCAATCATATATTAGACACTTATCACGTTCATAGACAATCAAGATCTAGCCAGAAAATCGACAACGATCATCTTTGTAAAAAAACAAAATACTTTTCAACTGGTTTACATTCATAAATACAAAATTAGGGCTGGAATCAGATTGAAATGAATTAAGCAATTTCTTATGCTAATGAGGTTTTAATCAATTTTCAGACCGTTTTTATCAAAAACAACGTAAAAAATAGAAATCTCATGGATTACGTAATTCACACTGACTACATTCGATTAAGACTTCATAAAAACTAGTGTAGCTGATGTAAACTACGTTAAAACTTTTCATTGGTCATAGAGAAAAAAATTAAAGTCTTATGATATTAATCAAACTTGAACTATGTATTTTCACATGGACAGACATAATTTTCCGAAAAAAAGCGAGCCTACCCTAGACTGGAATCATTCCACAGTCTCTGTATCGGTGTGCTCAGGTGTTATTCAAAATAACTATTAAAAGTGAATATCATAGCACTAGTGTACTGTGTGATTGGATTTTTGATCACGAACACGATCACGATTTTTTTAAAATAAAGTTCACGGTCACGAATACTTTTATGTGATTATAAGAGGCACGAAAACGTTGTGGTTATTTGGTTGCAATATTTTCAAAACGTATTTCATTCGTTGCATTTAATGTTAATAGAAATTAACAGTCACAATTGATTGCTTTCATTTGTATTCCAGTGGAAATTCTTTAAAAACATAATAAATGTTAATAAATATTTGAGATTTCGAAACTATATATTAAATTCGTGATCACGAAATCTTAATGTCGTTCACGATACGAACACAATCACTAGCAAAAGATGTTTCTTACTCATGGTCACGATCACGTAGTACACCATATAGCACTAGTACTACTATAAAGTAAAAGTGAAAAACATAATTTAATACATTTTTGAATTACCAAGAAGTACAAAAAAGTACTAAAAGTACGAAGAAGTACATGAAGTACAGAAGTCCGCTTGCTCCCCCTTGTACCAAAGTGTAGGAAATATGACTGGCAATTTGCAAGGATCAATTCTATCAGGAGTTATAACTTAGTGACGAGTTAAAATCGCACATACCCAGGCCGATCAACTTGTATCATATACGGCCGTTAGTAACCATTTACGATACGACGAAATACAGCCGTAATACGGTGCATGGCAAAACGTGAAATTACGGCGGTTTACGGTCGGAAACGTTATAAAACGATAGTATACGTTGCCGTATACGACAGCTTACGATCGTAACCGGTCGTCGTGATGTTCGATCTGGGTAGTTTAAAACTAGAGTAATGTGGGACAGTCCAGAATCCCGTTTGTCTCGTCCCGCACGATATTCGGGACGGGACAAACGGGATCGGGACAATTCAAAAATATCCAATGTCCCGAATTTTTAAAATTACATAAAAACGTGTGATATACATACTTTAAACTTTTTATTTATAATAAACATCTTAATGTTTAAATTGAAAGCAGAAAAAGAAATATTAGAAGATGTACTAAAAACTGTTCATCATCATTATCTTTTTCAGCTGTTTCTTCATATAATTATTGACTTCCTGTCGTCAATTTAATTTTTTTCTGATGTTACAGAAAGTGTTGTGTCAGTTGAGTTTTCTTTCTTTCCACACTTCAACAACTAAAGAATAAGTTTCATTTAAAACGCGCATATTTCTCTGAGTAAATAACAAATTATTAAATTTATCTGTACATATATGTGTATGTGCTTTTCCGTGTGTATGAAAATTAATCGATACGAAAATTGATCGACGTTAATTGTTACATAAGGAAATTGATCAACGTTAATTGTTTCATACGAAAATTAGTCGAATTTAATTTAAAAAAATCTTTCTAAGTAAAACTTGTAGTTGATAGTAATGAGCTAAATAATGACAAAAAAAGAATTTTCACACAATGGTAGACTAATTGTTGATATAAAAGGGAGCACATGTGTATCAGATATATCGAAGTTATTATAGACATGCATTACCTCAAATAAGCTAATACATTTTAGATAACATCTATCACAAAAAGCTCGATTTGTCTGATTTAATAATGATTAAATTAAAATATTTTTCGTCGGTTATATAAAAGGTAAATATACTATGGAAACAGGAGAGTACTATTTTTCTCAAATATCTTCTTTACTTCGAGCAGGGTTCAAAGTACCAGTTCCTATTTTTGATAAAAATTAATTAATTTTTATCTAAAAAATTTCTCGACCAATTTTGTTTGACAAATTTTCACTCTTCTTTTGTGAAACACGATTTGAAAGGAGTGTTGAAGTATATAGGGTAGAAATTTTAACCTCCCCCCCCCCCACGCACAGACCGGGACAGAGAAATTAATTAATTAGCTAATTAATTAATTTCTCTGTTCCGGTCTGTGATGGTTTGTGAATTATCTGTCATGGTCTGTGATGGTTTGCGAATTCTCTGTCCTGGTATGTGATGGTTTCTAATTTCTCTGTCACGGTCTGTGATGATTTGTAAATTCTCTGTCACGGTCTGTGATGGTCTCTATCGACTCCATAGATCAAAATACAGACCGTGACCGAAAGACTGCATATATGATGACAGGCAGCGATAGAAAAGCTAGAAAGACTCACACACCGTGATAGACACGATTCAGTAAAGGAGTTCCATCGTGTTTCACATTTTAATCCCACAGGGATTGCGCTAACAGCTTTTTTCCTATTGATCAGGTAGAAAAGGTCTTTTATTTTCTTTGACGGAGCTACGCACTATTTAAACATTTTTTTTGTCAACGGGACAATTCGAAAAAATTCGGGACGAGACAGTCGGGACTCGGGATTATTCAAAAATTTTCGGAACGGGACAAACGGGATTCGGGACACGACAAAGTTTGTCCCGGACGTCTCTATCTAAAACATGTGCATAAGCAGTATTTCATTCTCTTTCTTCCTTTATTTCTTCCTGCTCTTGTACGCGTGACTGCTTCTTTCTTTTTATTTTGTAATAAAGTTGGAATTTCCCAATTTTTGTTAGATGTTTTTCGAGTTCATTCTCATATATAAATTTGTTCTACTTTCAAAAGTTAAATAAAGTATTTACTATTGATCGGTTCGATCAATCATTAACATTCTACAACTATAGTGAATGCTCAACGCACAAGTATTTACTCTGTTAGGTTCGAGATTCCCGGTTGATGTTTATTTTTACCAAAATGATGAGAACCTAGCTTCTTCACAAAAAAAACAGGAACAAGAAAAGAAAGATGAGAAAACAACAAAAAAAAAATCACCGACACGTTCACTGGCACCACTCTTACTATCTATATATCCATACATTCATATATCGATATTTTATATCGATCTTAGAAAAAGGTGGAGGATCGTCCATCTATAATAGATGGCGATCCTAACATACTCTGCAGCTACAGAAAAAATTCAATGAAAACTCAGTTTTACGCTCTATTGATTTTACCCACTATTTCATCATCGTCATCATCATCAATCATTCCAATCACATTTCCGATGGGTAATATCCAAGTCTATTATTTAATTAAATTGAGTCATTTTTATCGAAAAATATATATATATATCTTTCGCAAAAAGGCCTACACTAGCTATTATTCCTTGTTCATTATCGATTCGGTTGTAAAATCAGATCGCGTAAGTCGCTGCTATTGACTAATCGCTTGTAATTACAACTCTGCTAACGATAAAAAATGCTTAATTCTTTCGAACAGGTCTCTATTCTATTCGAGTTTTGCGTACAATAGACATTACATATACCTCATGCCAAGGGGGAAAAGCGGATGCCCAAGATCCCCTATCCCAAGAAATGCCATGGGGATCCGAGGGATCCAATAGAAATCCCAGAAATCCACCGGGGATCCCAAAATAGTACAGCTACTTTGGAAGTGCGTTATGTGGTTTTATGAAGCACAATGAAATAAAGAGTCGTTCTCATGCATAGAAAATATTATTTAAGGGTGTGGGTGTGGTTGGTGACGACTGAACATTATCCCATGTTGTGCGAACCGGTCCAAAACCGTCGGTTAACCGCGGTTATTTTTTACAAAAAACGGTTAACCGCGGTTCCCTAAGCCATTTTTATGACTTTCCAGCATAAAAACCGACGGTTAACCGCGGTTAAGCGCCCAGTTAACCGGACAAGTAAACGGTTGGTCGATAATAAATCNGATTTATTATCGACCAACCGTTTACTTGTCCGGTTAACTGGGCGCTTAACCGCGGTTAACCGTCGGTTTTTATGCTGGAAAGTCATAAAAATGGCTTAGGGAACCGCGGTTAACCGACGGTTTTGAACAGGTTCGCACGACATGGGATGACATGAACGTCTGCTTAGGATGAGTCCATGTTGTTCGATAATAATGTAATTTTCTGTGAGTCATTGATTTCGCGTGGATGAAAATTTATGATCAGTTTGGGTTATATTAAAATTCGTAAATCCGATGTTGTTTTCGAAACTGAAACACCAAAATATTGACTAAGCTTCACATACATGAATCAAGTCTTTCCGATTTTGAAGCGCGTCAGTAGTAATATACGGTGTTGCGATTCAAATTTTCAACGGAAAGACTTTTCGTTTGCTTCCGATTTTTTTCTGCTACTCTTCTGTCTTAAACTGAGTGTACTTATTGAACTGGATTCATACATAAAAGAATATCGACTACTCATTCCAATTTTTTTTACAAACACCTGTGCTTCTCAAAACATGTTTCGTCGTACAAGTCAATGAGCAATACAAATATAACGACAAGTTGGGAGTAATGTTTTGATTGGAAATTTTTCAAATTTAGTCTCTGAGATTTTTTCTTTCATTAAAATGTGTTTTTGCATATATATATACTTCAATGAACCACACTTAGCCATCACCGGAGTAGGAATAGAAAACATCTGCTACTGGGATTTTTGATTACAAATTATCTTCATATAATGTCGGCAATTCTTTTTATTCGAATAATTATAAGTTATTGCACGACAAAATGATCTCATATAAAACACTAATCTGTTCGACAGTGAACATTTAATCGAAAATATACCTACTATTTTCAACTAAAAATACAAAATATCTCAGAGAATATCTATACAACGGTACTAATGACTAACAATTTTGCATCTAGCTATGACCTTCAGTGTAGTTGGTATAAAAAATAGATTCAATAATGTATGATTTTTTTGTTTCTAATGTATGCTCAATTAGCTACTCACATCAGTTTTATCGACTGTTGAATTTTTATACAAATTGTTGATGATATAGCACAATGTTTGAGTATTATCGGGTGTTAAAATTTGTTCCCGTCTATAGATGAGTCTGTTCGACAGTGTAGATTAGTGATTCCAAGGTTGTAGTCTTCCAACTCAACACTAAGGTGATATTGTTGCTGAATCATTAGTATTTGGTGAATTTAAAATCGTTGAATTATGTAATGGCCGTGTCGTATAAAGAAATAATCCTTATGATATGAAATATACTACTTCAAAAGAGTACCACTTTCAAACTCGTATTGTGAACAAAGTAACATCAATATTACTGCCTATAAAAGAAATCATGCTATAATAATCAATGTCGTTCCGGTAATATTGTGTTATGGAGAGACACGGAAAATAAGTAGTTATATGAGGCTAAATACTAGAGAATTCTTCAAAAACATATTTTGTTTTAATTTGTGATTCAAATACATGAATACGCACAGTTACCAAATAAGCAGAAATTATTGCCTACAAGAAGAAAGAAAGTGTAAGGTGGGAATACTCCAAAATTAAAGCAAACTTTTTCTTTCTCTCTTTTTCTTTTTATGTAATGCTGTTTCAATTACTGATACTCTTCAGTCATCAATATTAGTAATCATATCTATTGGTAAGGTGGGGATATTCCAAAATTAAAGCAAATTTTTTCTTTCTTTCTTTCTTTTATACACCATTAGATGGAGCTCGTCGAGCTGAGTAAGAATATATGTCTTTGAATTTTGTTTTTTGAAATGATTATGTGAAAAAATTCGCAATTTTTTCAATTCAGTTGAAAAATCGTATTTTTCTTAAAAATATGGATATCTTTAATGTTTTTTGAATTTTTAATAGAAATTTCGTTCTGTTTGAATTTTAAAATGACACATTCATATTCCTCGTGAAAATCTGCGTCTACTAAACCAATTTTCGATATCACTTTGCGAAAATTTATCTATGGAATTTCTTAAAGAGTATCGACCGAAAATATTCAAAAAATGACATCTTGTCAACGTTTTTGAAAGTCTATCTAGTTTTTTTTCTAGTAAAAGATATAGCCTTGTTTTATATGCCATTAGAACCGGCAGATATTGCGCTACAAAAGTATATCTTTACTTTTTTGAAATGCTGATTTCTTCAAGAAAATCACCCTTCAATACTAATTCAGGATGGCAAAAACATGAAGTTCTGTCAGTAATCCAAGGTTTTCTACATTGAGAGATGACTATTTTGCGAGAAAAGTGATAGATTCGGAATCAGCGTGAAAGATTGCATCGATTAGTGTATATTTTAAAATGTTTCCTTAATTTTTAGTTTTTCTTGAAAATTTAGGCTTTTCTGCGGGTCAAAATTTGTCGAAAAATCGAAGTCTTCAGAAATAAAAGAAAATTCTACTAGTCAATGCAATTTTTCTCGCTGATACTGAATTGATCACTTTTCTCGCAAAATAGTCGCGTTTCGATGAAGAAAACCGTGGATTACTGGCAGAATTTCATGTTTTTGTCCTACTGTATCAATATTGTAGGTCGACTTTCTTGAATAAATGAATATTTCGAGAAAATAAAGTTATATTTTTGTAGTGCAATGTCTTCTGGTTCTAATGGTATATAGAACAGGGCTGTGTCTTGTAACAGAAAACACTAGATAGATTTTTAAAAACGTTGACAAGATGTCATTTTTTGAATATTTTCGGTCGATATTCTTTAAGAAATTCCATAGATAAATTTTCGCAAAGTGATATCGAAAATTGGTTTAGTAGACGCAGATTTTCACGAGGAATATGAATGTGTCATTTTAAAATTCAAACAGAACGAAATTTCTATTAAAAATTCAAAAAACATTAAAGATATCCATATTTTTAAGAAAAATACGATTTTTCAACTGAATTGAAAAAATTGCGAATTTTTTCACATAATCATTTCAAAAAACAAAATTCAAAGACATATATTCTTACTCAGCTCGACGAGCTCCATCTAATGGTGTATAAAAGAAAGAAAGAAAGAAAAAATTTGCTTTAATTTTGGAATATCCCCACCTTACCAATAGATATGATTACTAATATTGATGACTGAAGAGTATCAGTAATTGAAACAGCATTACATAAAAAGAAAAAGAAATAAGAAAAAAATAGTTGTATATATCTTAGATCATAAGCACTGATGATGAGGTTGCTTTGACGTTGAAAGCTTTGCATATTCTATGGTTTAGTAGAAGAATGCCTATTGTCGTTCATCTACTTCAAATAATTTCATCATTTATCAATTAATTTTCAACAAACAACAATTTATGAATCAGAAAGTTGTACATGCTTACTCACGATTTTTTTTTCAGTTCGAAGTCAACGGTCTATAAAATATATTTTAATTGCTATAAATATAGATATTGGTAGAGAAATTCATACCAAGATCTTTTGATGAAATGTTTTCTCCGAAACACTGCAAAAAACTTGACGGGTTATCAAAATATTTGTACCAGTATTGATATTCGATCACATCCGCTCACAATAAATTAAAATGTATCATGGTTTTCGACACAATATGAGACACATTAAAGTCCGACATGAATTACTCATTGTGACGCGTTTTTTCCAGCGATGGCGCAACGTGTTCTTGAACAGCAATTGGATACAATCCAAAAACTTTTCGAATCGGCATTGTTCTGACTAATAAATAATACACAAATAATCTAGAAAGATAAGAATATGTTCAAGTTGTGATGTGGTCAGCCGAGTTGTTTATATGGAGATGTGTTTACAATACATAACGGCGAATACATAGGCAGTAGGCAGATCGAGATAAATTCAAATATTTCGCATTCTAATTGTGACATATTTTCGTGATTGGAATTTTGACACTCTATTTCCGACACCTTAACGTGAGACACATAAGTCCGATACGTGTTAACTTAGTGTTTACTATTTAATTTTTACTTTACTTATTCTTGATGATTCACTATTGCAATGCAGATGCACAAAGACATGCATTGATAACAATCAATGATGTTAAGTTTCTATAACATCATGGTTTTTTCCAATAATTTAATCAATTATCATCGTTTGTGTATTAATCATCATACGAGGCGTGAGATATTAATATGTAAACACTGAAAAAGGCACTCATTGGAGTTTTCACTGATTCTAATCTACAAAACCTTTTGAGGGTTTCGTATTGTCTTCCTAAATGGTTAGGCAGGCTGCAAAAGAATTTGTATGATTACTGAACCATTTACGAAGACAATACGAAACCCTCAAAAAAGGTTTTGTAGAAAACTTTGGGTGACAAAAATTGATTGTCATCTACTCAGGGCACTTTTTCAAGTTTTTCGAAATGGTTTTTAGCGAGCCCGAAATGGTTCAGATAATTGCCGCGAAATCGAAATCCTTTTAGGTTCCGTAGCAACTACGAAACGTTTTTTCGTCCCGCGTACTCTTTTTTTGGTTCGGTAGCGTACCATTTTTTTTCAGTGTAGCTGTTATAAAACTCATCCTCAAACAATTATCTCGTTTTTAGATTATCTATGCAAAGTATTGTTTGCAATATAATAATATGAATTACTGGTTACTCGTCTTGTATTTTATTGGCATTTACACAATATTGAGTGCCCAAGGTTATAGTATTCAGAGAAAATCTCTACTTCGAACCGGGATCCACCAAAGATCTTTGCATGGTCCGTGCCCTTTTCCTTGGATGTGCCGATCGAAGTGGGGCTATTGTGGAACTGGCCCAGTTTATTGTGGTCCTGGATGTCAATCTGGCCCATGTTAAGCAACTAAATTATGACTTGGCACATTTGGGTTTACGTTTCCCAATGAAGATGGTCTGATTTTAATATTAAAATTCAGATTATTATAGCTCTGCCGATCAAACACATTATTATTCAACCACTCGTTTATTTCGTCACATATAAAAGAGTTCATTCATTCACTGAATTAAGTGATATAATTTTATATGTTACTAATTGATCGTTTTAATGAGTGCACTCCTTTACAATAGTGAGACGGTTTCTCAACAGTATAAATTTGTTTTTAACAAATGATAGAAGCATCAATCAACAGTTTAGTTATTTTATATTTTAAATTAAACAAAAAATTAAGTTAAATTATAAATAAAATTCTAGAAAGTTAAAATTCAAACAACTTCAATTTTTTTGAATAAAAGCGTATCTCAAATGAACCTATAAATGTAAAAAATGTTTTTTTAAGTTGAAATGCCAAAGTCACTCGATCCTAGCTCCGGATCCTGCCGGGACCCATCGGAACCGGTACCGGATCACTACAGAAGCCGGCATGTTTCTTGGGTGCGGGTGCGGATGTGGAGAAGACTAACACTCGCCCTCACACGCCTACACCCACCAAAAACTTTAAAATTAAAATAATTCTATTATTCTGATAATTCCAAAATTCTAAAATTCCGATAATGCAAGAACCGTGACAGATATAGAATTTTTAGGTGTAAAATTTCATGATTAAAGGATGAATTAGGAATTCTATGAAAATTCTAGAATCTTGGAATAATGATAGAGCTCATATATTTAACCGGATTCCATCAGATTCCAATGACAAGGACCTCATACAACACCTCTCACAGAAGCATTATTCAATCAGAAGATGAAACATCTGTATAGTCTTCCAAGAACTCACACCGACCGACAAAAGCACGCCTCATCAATAATCTCCCACAGCCCCTAACATCACTTAAAACAGGCCGCACAAAAGCATTGCCGTCAGAAGCGTCCACCCTGAAAACATTGTAACCCGAATCGAACACTATCTGAGTCACCAATACACGCTTAGAATAATCCAGAACCATCTTACCTTACTTTTTATTCATTAAACAAGATTCTAAACCTATTTAACGAATCATTTTCTAGCAATTTAATTCTTGAAAAAATTGCACCCCACATCATTTTCTACTCATCGAAATATTTAATAATTCATGGATAGTGCATATGAATACCATTCTAGATCGTCCCAACATACGTTTTCTTCGTGAAACAGGATTCTAAGCATCTTTCATTACGGATTCAACTACACTTTTTTTCGACAAAAATCACTCCCCACGTTAACTTTGACCTATCGAAAGAGTCACTAAGTCGTAGATAATCGTTCTGATCATAATTCTAGACCGTTCCAAGATACGTTTTCCCCGTGCAACATGATTCTGAGCGACATTCAAAACCAATTTGATGCTATATCAATTAATTAAAAATTTGTGTAAGCAACATCCTAGCTTACACCAGAGCGTTTGTTGGTGATTTGAAATTATGCTTTCGGTCTTACCAGACCGAGCAAACACGTGTGGCCGACGGTTTAAATGATGTCGAGTTGCATGGACGAACAGCACAGTACGCTGGTAAAAAAAAGCGTAGAATGATAAAAGTTTAAAGCGTTTATGAAAATGCAACGTATGATATACTCTTTTCTACTGTTTAGCAGCATGCGATAAACGCTTTTATCTATCCATCAAAAGATGAAATAAAAGGTTTATCAAATGAATATAGCGCGTGCCGACAGGTTTATCATAGCGTTTATACGACTGAATAACTTTAAAAGGGTGCATCATACGTTGCATTTTGATAAACCCTATCGAAGGTTTCAGAGAGCCACTTCGTAGCTTCTCAAAAGAGATACTTTTTAAAAAAGACCAATAGCTACTTAATGATTTCATAGCTACTAAATGAATCTCATAGCTACTGAATGAATCTTATAGCTACTTAATGATTGCATAGCTACTTGATTATTGTACAGCTGCTTCCAACTTTACTATAATTATTTCAAGATCACATATTTATTAAACGCTCACATACCTCTTTAAATGTCTACATCAATTTATAAAAAATTGTATCTCAGCCATGTTACACTCTAAAAAAAAATAGGTTTTTTACGGAACCTTAAAAGTTCCGCATTTTTGCACCAAACCTTTTTATGTTCCGTGGAGTGCAAATGGATTCGCGGTTTTCTTTCTGAACCATTTTAACTTCAGCAGATTTTACAAGGTTCGGCCATTTTGTGACAGAGCTTTTTGTAAGTTCCGTGAAGCGGTTTGTGGTTTCGTAGATCATGTACCGAACCTCTCAGACTTTCGTAAAATGACCTAAGGCTTCGTACACCATCCACCGAGCCTAACATACACTGTAAAAAATATCTGTAGAATAAAAGACGAAAAAAGGGTTTATGAAAGTGCAACGTGTCACAAACCCTTTTAAAGGGTTTATTAAGGCGTCATAAACCCTTTCATAAACCCTAAAAAAAGGGATGAATATAGGGTTTATGAG
>OENM01000130.1:86595-137161 GCA_900239745.1 Rotaria magnacalcarata | reverse complement strand
AGATAAATGAGTTAAATCGAACGAATAATTGATTATAAATATATTTTAGTTTATTTCAGTGAGTACCACTTGTTATGATGATCCAACAAAAGATCATCCAGGGCGAGCCGCATGTCAAGGCATGTAGTTTTTATCTTTTAAATGTTAAGTTGATCTGGCTTATTTTTTTCTTCTAGAAAACATTGTTGAAATTTTGTGATGAATGACGACCAAATTTAATATTGACAACTGGTGGAACGAGACTCAGTCCAGACGATATTACACCAGAAGTATGTGTGCTTGTAATTTTTTTATTGAATAGACTCACTTCTACTTTAGGCGACGAGTTAAGTTATTAAGAAGAAAATTTCTGGTCTAGCACAGACAATGGTTTTGAAGTCATTAGCAATTACTCACATGGCTATGCTTTCGAGGTAAAATTCATTCTGTCTTTTCTATCTAGATCAGTAGCAGTAGTAGTGCGTATTAAATATTATTCTGTCGTACACGAGCCAAGTTATCTTTCGTTCTGTTGAAGGAATGCTTAGATTTGATTCAAAATCGATGTGCTGAAGTAGCTATGACATAATAATATGTTAATCAAATGTTAGATAGTTGATTAGTTGTCTACAATGTGAATAGTGGACGTTCAGATACTGGAGGAGAAAATGCGAATTCAAACTCTTTTAATTCAAACTAGTACATCACTTATGGAAGGCCAATGTTTAGAGGAGAAAAGTATTCGTATTATTTCTAAATGTTCATTGAATCAAGATATTAGGTTCTGTATAGAGATATTGGTGATGATGTTTAGATGTGTAAACTTGTTTTACAAAAGAACGTTCCTTTGGGATTTGCTAACCTAGGTTTACTTGCTACAGTGGGACTACAAGCAATATATGTTTGTGATAAACTATGTGTAGTCGTTCTTTCAACTGATAATGGGGAAATTCATGATAGTAATAAAATCATGCTTATGAGCGAATTAAAAGATTTAAATATACAACATCCTTTTTACTTTCAGTGCAGCATTATTTATAACAAGTAACTTTGATTCGTATTCCGTATCTTTCCAAACAGCTATTTCGAGAATTTATTCTAATGAAACAGCGGTTATTCAAACATTACAATCTTATCATCCAATAATTCATGTGCAAGTATATATATGAGTGAATCGTAAGTTTTTTGTACAATTGACAAAAAAAAATGAAAGTGCTCCCAGAGAAAATCCGATTGGTACATTTTCTTCCTTATCATTCAGTGAATCTGCAGTAAAAATGTCCGCGCTACCCGACTTGTCCTTGTCGAGATATTCGAACATCAAGTTCCGGTTTTCAACAAAAACTTTTGTAAAAGAACTTGCTCCGAATATGCGTTGTAAGCCCATGTATGATGCATCATTAGACAGATCTTAGGTGGTGTAATCTAATGATACTCACAGCAATCGAAGTGCGCCAAAAAGGAAAAACCCGAAAAATGTCCAAGTACACATTTTTCCGAATAAAACCTCATAAAAAGGTCGATTTTTCTGAGATCACGTGTCTAGAGAGTCTGCAAAAACTGCAGAATATTGTTATATGTCATCGTCTTAAAGCTCTCGGTCTATTCTGTACTCTTTCAAAGTTCGAAGTCTTATCTTAGACACTCGGTTTAACCACATTGTTTTAAGGTCACTTTATTTACTACATTTCTTGTTTATTTCTTGTTACAAATATAAAAAGCAATAAAATCTATAGTTCTGAGTCAAGATATTACATTAAAATCACTCATAGAAGCGAAAGTGTGGCTCTGTGTTACGTATAGTAATGCTTTCCGTCGAAATCAGCTTAAAAATATATAAGCAAAAATTGGGTCCACAAAAACAAACTGGGTCTACATTCTGAGGTATATCGTAAAACTCACCCTAAAAGTAAGCGAAACAGAAAACTAGTTGAGGATATTCTTGGTCAGTTTTTCACGCTGCAACTTTCTATGTCAGTCTGACTAATTTTCTTTCAGTAGTTGAGGAATAAAAGACAAAGCAATTCTGAAAAACTGGGTCTACAGTTAGTATGTAATTAAAGCTTTTTTGATCTTCTGGCCTAATTAAAAAAAGTTTATCACAACTATTTTTAGATAGTTTTGTAGTCTTTTTTACCCTCTATCTTTTACTGGTTTTGGTTTTTTAAAAAGTATGTTCCTTGTTCCCTCTAGGATCGGTTTAAACTGNAACCAAAAACAAACAAACTGAGTCAGATGGATAGATAGAGAATTAAATTCTGTACAAAACTAGCTATTCGTCTACTTTGTTTTTCTTCTTTCGTTTCTTCAAAAATTTCGTTCTCTATCAATGATTGATCGAAAAAAATGGATTTTTGGAATTGATCCTCTTATATCTCAGCCGGACGATGAGTTATGGAGCTGAAATTTTTTATGGTAGTGGGAGATACATTAAGGAATGCGAGAAAAAAAAGATCTGAGATCACACTATAAAAACTGGAATTACAGGGGAAAAGGTTAAAAAGATGCAATTGTACAATAAAGTTACGATTCACTCATATATACTTGAATTAACATACAATTTTTTTTATTTGATCATTTAGCTTAATCAACTCATTAACTATCTTGATCCACGACCTGAATATATCCGTGTCATTATTATTGAATGGTTAACAAAATCTTCAATTTCCATAGCACGCACTGTTTCACTAGATACTGAACGTAATTTAATCAGTGTTCAACGTTGTAAAGATTTAGATGGTTATAGTCAACAAGTTAGTTGATTTAAACTATCTGTACGATGGTACGTGATTTAGCATCAGAAAAAACTCAAATGAAATTTTTTCACCTGGACACATGATTTCTTTTTCTGGTGATTATCAAAAGTCATGTTGTCGTTCCTTCTTGTGAATGAAACATTGAGTCTGTTAACTTCATACATCAGTGCACATCAACAGTCGAGTTTTTTGTCACGTGAATGTTTTTCTATTCTACATAATCTCTCACAATTTTTCTTGATTTATAAATGAAAGTGTTGCTCTGNGATGTTGCGATCAACCTGCACATTTTCTTCATCGCAACATGTATAAGATCCGTAGAGAGCATTTACCTCTTGGGAAGTTTGTATTAAGCAATCTTTCGAGTCCATTCATAAGAGAAGTCAAAAGATCTTTTACAGCAACCGAAAGAAATGTTATTCACTAGAGCAAAGAATAGTAAACCAATGAAATTGCGAATGCTCATTCTATCGCTCCTATAGTAAAAAACATTTAATAGACACTGAATTAATATATCACTTCGATTTTGTCTTTCAGCATGTATTTATCAGTGAAAAATAATGATGCAGAAATTAAACAATCGAACTAATAAGTATGCCAAACCATTAAAGACATATTGAACATCGTTATAGACTACTAGACATTGGTGCTCATTTGCATCGTATTTCAATGATGAACCATTGGATATCATAAATTGGTAGCTGTTGAAAATCATATTCCATTTACCTCATTATGTTCAGTACTAGAGAGTCATATAAAAAAGTAAATTGCTTCAGTTAATGATATTTCTTTAGCAGTACGATATGCATAATTGAAATATTTTGTATGCTGTGTATCTATTTTTGTTGAAGTGTACAATACTAAAATCCTTCCATGAATCATCATTTTGTTCAATTAAATCACTTGGCACCTCTAGCACTGAGAAATATGTAACGATAATCGTTTGAATAAAATCAATAAATTTTCTTCAGTATTATTTATACGAGAAAATCCCTCTTAATTACTGAGCCAATACGATTCAATTTCTTACATATAGATTCTTTTACCGATTGTCCATAGATCACATGCGTTTCTTTATTTAGTGAACGATTCGTTCATTTTTACTCGATTTCCTCGAAGATTTTTCTCGATAAACTATGATTACACTGTTCAATAATTAATAGCTAGAATAAATATTTCTTCATGTTCACATGTAAAAACAAAGTGAACCAAAAGTCACTTTTAATCACTTTTAATAGTAATAAAGTAANAAGTATCCAATATGTTTTAACGCTAGCTATTGATCTTCAAATAATAGTTTATATATCTAGTTATCGAATCTTGTCAAGAATATACTCACCCACGAACAAAAATTTGAAATAAATGGCGTCTTGTTGTTATTGTTGGAAAAAATTCTTACTACCTACATCAATTGCCAACTTCTTCAAATAGTTTCATCTCTGTAGCTATTCTACGACAGAACAACATTTTTCTCTTCTGTTCGGTTTCTGTGTACTTTGACTGTTTTTTTTCATTCTTTTTAAAACACTTAAAAATACGAATTCTATTGACAAAGAACTGTACATAGAAATACTAAAATATTCAGTAGACGACGGATGATGGCAAAGCAAAAAATATTCCTAATTCCATAAAATATTTCCCTGCAATTGCAAGTGATGATTTCTGTAAAAAAAAGTCTATGCTCGATCTCTCGACTATTCATTGTCAATAAACAAGAATTCGTTTTCTTTAATATTTTGCATCTATCTGAAATTGAAAAATACCCACAACCCTAAGATTATCGCGACATAAAAAGATTTCAGTAGAATTGGATAAGATTCGTTATGTAATTGTATCTGAGTAAAAGAAAAAGAAATACAATGATAGCGAATTGTTTATAGTCTTAAAACTGCAGTGTAGTTCAATATTTGTCATGTTATAAAAACGATGCATCTATCTTTTAGAAATATGAAATACTTCTAGATCTGTTTATCAATATCATAGGACTACTAAGAAAGTAGACAAGTTAAGCCAACTAGCTATCAATAATTATGTTTGCTAAAAATGTGATTTCCTAATTGATTGTTCGAGTTCTCAACGCTGGTGATTTCATAAAGCAATCGAATGTAAGCATATCACAGATGAATTAGCATCTACTAATAGAAAATGCTGGATTAAAAGAAGCGATGATGATCAGAAAATAAGTTTTCATGTGGAACTCTGCTAACCATTGAAAATATCATGGTCAAGATTAGTTTCGATTGATTTTATTGTGAAAATGGTTCTGTCCCTTCTTGTTGAATTTGCTGAAGTTCTACTTTTTGTTTATTTAATATTTGTTGGATATGAATCTGCGTCGTTGAAAACTGTTCTATTTAATATCTGGTTGAAATGAATCGATTATGTGACTTTTCAAAAGAAACTTTAAGATTGTGTCATTTGTTAGTTCAGGCATTTGAACAAAAAACAGCGACATTGATGTACGTCGAGCTCGTATCTTGTAGTCAGTTGGTGATGAATAAAATTGCGCATCCCTTAAAAAAATTATTCAATCACAGCACTCCTTTAACTTGAATGATTTTTTTATCACGTCAAAATTGATGATCAGACATAATTTTGAACTCAAACACCTGATATCAGTTTAGAAACACGGTATATCCTATGAGAATGTGCATGCGTCAACAACGAAAACACAACATATTCTCCAAATCAATAATATAACAATCGCAATAGTTTTAATGCTCGAACAATGACAACTTTGTCCGGTCCTGTACTCAAACTAGAACAAAAAAACGTCTTGTATTGCAGCATAGTTCTATTCTCGGAAACAATTACATGATTACCTACAAATACTGTGTTGAGCATAAAGTTCGCGGTCACTTGCAAAAATTACTTGATGGTATAGAGGTTCTGCCGCATCCGGCGTACAGTCCCGACCTTGCTCCTTCTGATTATTGGTTGTTTCGTTCAATGGTGCACTTTTTTCGAGGACGACGATTCGAAACTTTTGATCAAGTCGAAGCAGCGTGTCGTGAATTCTTTGAGTTCAAGGAGCCACACTGGTATCGAGATCAGATTCGGCAACTTGCAGAACGCTGNCGTAAGGTCATTGAGAATGATGGGTTGTATTTTGAAGAATAATTGTTATGGGTTTTGAATAAACTTATGCGTAAAAAAGAATTTTGTGCAAGTGACCGCGAACTTTTTGCTCAACACAGTACTTCGATCTAAATTTATTTTCTTTATGAATAAATTTAAAATTATTATCTAGAAGTAAAGAATGCAACTGGCTCATTTATTCATGCTAGTGTTTCATCATAGAATACATATCATAAATCATTATTTTTGTTTTGTTTTAATGATGTAAAATCTTGTGCACTCAACCGCATTGGATCTTTCTCTGCAAAACTCACAGATCGGATTACGATGAGTTCCTTAAATGAATCATTCTTAAAATCTTGATCGAACATTATCTTTCGGAGAAAAAAATAATTTTTTAAATAGACGATAATTTGATAACACTGAATTCATCTTTCTAGGTTTGTTCAAGACATTCTGACATTGATGATGTTCACATGAAAGTTCACATGATAAAAAAAATATATTAGAATTGGAACTTAATGAATATCTTTTTTATCATGTAGAATGATGTAGTTCTTAAGATCGATCGTTTATATGCATATTTCAGAAAATAGATATTTTGTTAACAATGGCAGATGTCGGATAACTATAGGGAGGAAAGTAGATCTTTATCAACGTTGAATGTGACCTATTGCTGATGAAAATCATGAGAATGATATGTCATACTGTATGCAAACAGCATTGAGAAAGGTTTATTTGAATCAAAGTGAATCTATATTAACTGTAATACGACTTCGACAAGTAATATAGGAATAAAATATGAGCATTCAATGAATATTCTTTTATAGGATTCACCTAAGTAGCATCTTGATATACAGGATAGATACGGATATGAAAAACTTGATAAAAGAATTATTATGAGACCAACCTTTAGCAGGGCGCCAGGGAATAACCTTAAAAGTAGATGACATTTAGTATTGATCGTAAAGATGATTTCAGACTTTGTATTTTTTGTTTTCAAATTCTAAATACGTATATTCTCAATCGATAAATAGTAGAAGAAGAAAAAAAGCAAATGGATCCTATAAAATATGAAATACCATGCCCATCAGCTATAGATACAACCGATTACTATTAGATTGATAACATCATGTATGAATATGTCAAGACATTTACATATATTATAAATTTAATTGAACAAGTTTTCTTCTGAAAGATTTATTCAGATGGCAATGAAGAAATCGATACAGTTAGATAAATATTTTTGAAAACAAAATAGTTTATTTTCATAGACTTTTGTCATTTGAGAACTTGATTGTTTCGATTAACTTCTTCGTGTAGTATATATGAGATTCTTTCAATAAATAATAATGTACATTTAATATTTGATAAGTCAATCTGAATGTCAAAAATAAATCTGTGGGCAATATGTGCTGTAAAACTTCTGTTTTTTAGATCAGGTGCATAGCACTTTTCTTTTCAACCACTCAGTACATAAAAAAAACACAGCTTTCTTATGTTGTTTCTGTCTTTTGTTTATTAAAATGATTAGCAAATGTATTACAAAAGTGCACATTGTGTCCAATCTATTACCCGTATCCCATTCAAGTAAATCAAATTTTGACACATGCACATGTGTATGCATCACTAGAATGTCTTGTATAAACATGAGAGCATTCTCATCAATAAAGATTGTTATTATTTTCTCCCATCAATCCTTGGATGCAGCATACGTCTATAGAGATATGAATAGAGATTATCAATGACAATACAAGCAATGATTAGCGGTTTATTCTTTTCTCTTTCCTATTCTGTATTACAGACGATATCACAAGCTAAATTATGATTATCTATCTCTATATACTCTTTTTCTCTAGCGTCATAGATCTATATAGAATTATGCTAGTACAAATTCAAATGGCATGTTGCTAGAAAAGGAGTAATACAAACAAGACGCGTTCGTACCCTGCACAGAATCATTGATGATACGAACAATGATCATTCCAAGTAAACACGATGAGAAAAAAGTGATTGGCATCACTGAGACATATGCTGCTAGGCTAGTGCATAAGGGAAAAAAGGACGGATATAATATTGTGTGATGTAAGAAAGAAACGTTGTATTGTTTGCCTGATTCTCAATAAGATCGATCCTCGAAAAGTGAGATTATAATGATGATTTATAGTTTTTTTCTTTTGATTTTATATTAGAAAATATGAATCATATTTAGTTAGCGATAGTCTATCAATGAACAATTGTAATAACAACAACAACAAACAAACAGATATTACATGTGCCAATATGTCAAATTGTAAACTTCGAATACATACAGTAAGTTTACGTGTTGTTAGAAAACGTAATGTGTGATAAAGACTTAATTAGCAATGATAGATAATCAGAGTAGTATCTAATTGTATTTTAATGATAAAAACCTTTCCAATTAATATTTTCTTAGTCGACATCTGATAGATATTGTGAATATATGATGTAGTCGCGCGTAGATGTCGCTATTGTGAAAAGGTTTTCCTCAAAATTATTGATCCATTTCATAGTTATACTTCCTAACTAAACAATTAAATATTATCAAATAGTATTTATTAGAAGCAATTGTAATTTCTTCATTAAGTCTAGACTTAATTTTATCATTCTAATCCATAAAACTAATCAAATTTTATATCTCATCTGTGTCGATTGTCAAACAAAGTTCATTTAGTTCTGAATTTAAACAGATCATTGTTGCTCTCACTGATCGCCTACACATATACAATGCATACAAAGGCATATCGAATGTTGATAAATCCAAACAAAACAATGGAAAAGAAAGTGGTGTGCTTTGTCGCCAATATTTAACAACATGCGATCGATGAAGGTGCACTCTTTCTCATGCCACTTATCGCGAAAAGAAAAGAGAGGAAGAAAAAGTTTTGCATTTTTCAAACCCTCCTGTCTATTTGAAGTGGATCGAGTTTCGTAGCATTGATGATTAGAATAAGAGAGAGAGAGAGAGAGCGAAGTGTGTGTGTGTGGCTCTCACTGTCTAATTGAGGATGCTTTTTCTCTTCTCTTCTCTTCTGAGCACCTGTTCAATTTGAATAAGCTTGACGATTTAAACTGAAACAAAAAAAAAGAAACAACGCATTCAACTGATAAGAATGATTTCAAAAAGGAAAAGAGAGCGAGAGAGATCACACAATTAATTCCACCGACGAACTCTCATACAAAGATCATAATTGATTTTCAAATGATGCGTACATGTTCTCTCGTTTTATCTTTTGTATGTATGCACCTGCTGTGTGTATTTGTGCCATTCGCTAGTTGCCGCTCTATGATTAGACATGGTAATCGGTCCGTTTTTCTATTATAAATCTAAGCGTGAATGCCCACACGAGTGGGTGACGTTTTAATTACGCATCATCTTCATCTTATCCTTTTGTGGTCGTACTAGACTAGCAATAGCTAAAGAACAGGCTAGATCGAATATCCGTCGCTCTCTCTCTCTGTTTTTTTTCTTTTTCTAGCCTGCTTGAATGTTTGAAATTTGATCTACTACGTTGTCGTCATCTTAGCAGTCGAATGAGAAAAGTGGGACGGAACCGAAGAAAGAGTCGAAAAGAAATCTGATGTGTATGTAATAGACAAAAAAAAAATTGCGTACTAAATAATAAATCATCATCAGTATTAGAAAAGCAAGAAGAAGAAGAAGAAGAAAAAACGGCTAACTGACCAATTAGAATGTGTAACGATAAAATTACCCACCAATCAGGCGATAAAGGATGCGCTTATGCTTTTTTCTTTTCTTCTTTTTTTTCTTCGTATTCTTCTTCTTCTACTTCTGTATTATACTATTCAAGATCCTACTGCTTGCTTATCGTCTTCATCGTCGCCACTGAATTAGTATTGACATATCAAAACTCACAATAAAGAAATAGATAGGTATGTAAAAGAGAAAAATAAAAGATGATATCGATGCATCAAACTGGGTGGATCGAATTCGATATCCATATACTTATTACTATCGAAGGTGAGATGTAATGAAGCATTGTGACCTACATGTTATTTCTAATGAGTCAATCATATGAAAAAAAAAGAAATAGTTTCATAGATGATAATAATTCTCAATAGAATAGAATAATGTTTGTTTTTGTTTTATGTTTTTGTTTTTATTCATGTGTAATGCGTAAGAAAATTGATTGACAGTTTAGTTGTTTTTTTAACGCCGCTGTGATGGATCCACACACATTAAGTAGATATGTCCGTTCTTTTTGAACATCAAAAAAAAGCAAACGCTCTTCAGTTGTGTCAACAATATAGTCAGTCAAATCTATTGTATATATTGATGATGATGCCAGTATATACAGACACACACGTATCGACAAACAAACAAACAAACAAATTGTATACTGTCGTTTTGTCCTTTGATGCCTTTCACCATGTAACCATTGAGTGAGCTTGACACACGCACACACTCGCCGTTGTAGCCGAACAAGTCCATTATGCGGAACACATACCTATACTAACGAAATGGCAACTCGTCGTAATCTTAGATTCCGAATCAAATCAAGGACACAACAATGTTGATGATGTCGGCCCCGAGGTGTTTTGTGTGCTTATATATATACACATGTATGCATATAAAAGTGTGATAGATACATATACGTATATACAAAAAAAAAAACGTAAGTGCTTGTGTACCAATGTATAATTGAGCGGAAATAATGTTTTCACACCAGCAGGGGCGGAGAAGATGGACTTTCCTTAATGCTTACTCAAACACACATGGTGACTAAATAGAAACGAAAGAAGGATTACATGTCGATCTTCTACTTTACACTAGTACGGTCGATTGCTTTGTCTAGACAAAGGGCGAAGAAAAATCGACAATGTTCGCTCAGGGGATAAATAGAAACAATCTATTTATCAATAACTCATTTGCATATTTTGCATCCATAGTAGTGTTTAAAGAACATTCTTAATCAATAAGATAAACTTAACTATGCAGATATTTTAGTTCTGTTTCATTCGTTGAACATGATTATCAAAGAAAATAATTGTTACTATATAACATCATTAACAACAGGATGTCAATTTTCTCATATTTTTTCCCAACTTTGATCGATAACTGTATGGTGGTGGTGTCTATCGTCTGTTTTTTTTGTTCTTCTTTTCTAGCCTACAATTAAATTCATTAAAACAAATTGTGACCCGTCAGAGCAAGTAGTTACAAGTTCGTTCGAATAAATGTCTACATAGTTATATTTTTAGATCTGTTCCAATTGATCTTGTTGTATCAAAACGTAAACGATCATCAAACGGTAGGAGAAGAAGAAGAAGAAGAAGAAGAAGAAGAAAAAAAGTTAATCAGTAATATGAAACTTATCGAGCATGTGTCGTATTTTAAATTGTTAAACGGACAGATTCACGTGAATAAAAAAATTGATAATAAATCAGAATAGACAGACAGACAAGTGGTCAATAATCATGTCGAAAATAGAACAGACAGAATTTCATTTATTTGGGAAAATATTTCATATGTTTAGATGATGAACAAGATTTTTTAACAAAAACAACGACGAATCATAATAATTATAATCAACACAGTCCGACGGTATTCGACGGGTGAGTTCTTCTCGNCCCCCCCCCCCCCCCCCCCTCCTCCAAAAAAAGAAAAGAAACAGTAAAAATCATACAACTTTTTTTGTCCTTTGAGTTTCTCTTCTTTTTGATTCGTTCGTGTTTCATTCAAAAGAAAAAAAAATGAGGAAAGCAGTGAGAGAGGAGAACACGGGAAATATTGTTCTCTGTCGAACGTTTGCTTTATCTTTTTTTCCTCTTGTTCTTCTACTTCGACAAGGAATAAAGGTAAGATTTCACTCGTGCAAGTAATCAGATAGTTTTTTCCTCTTCAAACAAAAAAAGGTTCACAGTCATGGATCATGCTAGACTTGTGATTTTGTTCTATATGCATAAAGAAAATCATATAGACACGGTTAAATTAAAAAGACGTAAGAGACATGGAACGTATGAGAAACATACAATTTTTATTTTAGACAACCGTCGATGGCAAGCTATACATTTCCATCGCCTGGATATGTCAATATACCTCCATACTATAATACAGCACCAAATGGATATTCATCTTTGAATTTTCAGTATCCACTACCAGAGAGTAAGTTTTAACAACTACAGAGTTTCAATGAATTCAATTTCATTTTTTTTTAAAGCTTACTCCACTGGTGCGCCAAATGCTAATAATTTAACTAGTGCATCGCCGTACGGTACTCAATCGGTATGAAAGAAGAAATGTGTGAGAAAAATGATCATAATTGAGTTATTTTCCCAGGGTCTCGACGCAAGTTATTATCATCAATTTCAGCCTTCACTTGCCTATCCATGTTATCCGACATCTTCTTATCCTTCTCCATACAATCTTAATTCATCAACAACCTCACCTAATCAATTAACGTCATCAACTAAAAATCCACATGTATATCAAGTTGAATCTATTCCACCAACACTTCTTGATCATCCAAATCATTATACAAATCCAAGTGTACTGTCATCACCTAATTCTCCATCGCCATCTATCAAAACTGAAACAAGTGCACGATGTATTTGAAATAAACAAAAAAAAAAGAAACTGAAAAATAGATTTCGTTTTATTTTGTAGCATCAAAATCTAAAAACAATCGTGGACGAAGTAAAACTCAGCAGCAACAAGCATCACCAGATCCAGATAATCATGTTGAACGAATATTTGTTTGGGATTTAGATGAAACAATTATTATTTTACATTCATTATTAACAGGCACATATGCTCAACGTTATCAAAAAGTATATTGATCTATTTTAATCTGTATGGTTTTGTTTTTGTCTAAAATTTGTTTGCTATTATTTTAGGATGCTCAAACAGCAATGTCGCTTGGTTTACGTATTGAAGAAATTATTTTTAATTTAGCTGATGCACATTTATTTTTTAATGATCTTGAAGAATGTGATCAAGTTCATATTGATGATGTTTCATCGGATGATAATGGACAAGATTTAAGGTAATTTAAACAAGATTTTACTTGACTACGCAGCTTTTTTTATAAATCGACAGGCGGAGAATTTAGTCATTGACTTTTTCGAGGTAAATAAGTCCAAGTTATTTGCTTTCATCTCATAAACATCAACGCATATCTAAGCTTGATTATGATCATGTTCAAAATATTCAATTTCATCATATTAAGTAATGAGGCCATCAAATTTGTTAAGCTAAGATTAGAACACGATGACGATGAAAGTCATTCGAAATGTAATATCTAATTATTCGACTTTTGATAATTATTAATAGAATTTTACTCGATATACTTCTGGCTGGTTTTTATTCGACAGTTGCTTAACTTTATTTGAAAAAAATATTTTCTTGTTTATCTAGTAATTACAATTTTGCTGCTGATGGCTTTCACTCGTCGACAAATGTTAATAATCCATGTATCAGTAGTACAGTTCGTGGTGGAGTAGATTGGATGCGTAAATTAGCATTTCGTTATCGACGCATAAAAGAAATCTATAATACATATAGAACAAATCCACAAAGTAGATTCTATTAACATAGTTTCATTTTTCAATATTCTTAATTATTTTAATTAGCTTTACTGGGCCAGCAAAAATATGAAGAACTACTTCAATTACGTGTCGATATTGAAGGATTAACTGGATCGTGGCTTACATTAGCTATTAAAGCATTAAATATTATTAAACAGAGGTAAATAAAAATGTTAAATAACTTTTTTTTCGGAGAAAAACGAACGAAAACCTTTGATTTATTTAGAAAAAATTGTATTAATGTTCTTGTAACAACATGTCAACTTGTACCAGCCTTATCAAAAGTTGTTTTATATGGACTCGGTGGTGTATTTGATATAGAAAATATATATAGTGCAACGAAAATTGGTAAAGAAAGTTGTTTTGAACGTATACATACAAGATTTGGTCGAAAACCAACATATGTTGTCGTTGGCGATGGACGTGATGAAGAATTAGCAGCGAAACAAGTGAGTTTCGATAATCTTATTTATTCATTCATTCATTCAATATCTATATTGTTTTTAGCTTGCCTGGCCATTCTGGCGTGTTAGTGAACATCAAAACCTTACAGCCCTTATTCATGCACTTGAATGGCAATTTCTTTAACAGAGAAGGAAAAAATGTGCGAACTTCAGTTTTTCTTTCGTGTGTTTGTGTGTATTATTGTCTTGTCTTGTCATTCCTTGCCTCTTCTTCGTTTTCTTTTTTTGCTCTTTAAATCTACCTTCACACACAGTGATCATATTGATGATGTGCGACTTACAATTACTACAACCTCATTCGCACATATATATATTATTTGCCTTTTGTGTGTTTCTTATTTATAATAATATGAATATAAAAAAAAAAGAATGAAATGAAACATTTATTGTGTATAAAAAAAAAGTTTTTGTTGTTCAATGATCAATCTTAAAAGAATCAAAATGCGTCTGTTGTGCGTAATTAATATCGAACTGAACTTTTCTTCCTTATTGATACATGGCAGTCAAGGTTAAAGGAATGTATGGAAGAATATGAAGTTAATCTACTTTAATTACTATCGTTATGATATATCAAGTTAAAGTACAGGTGCTCATCAATGTTGATGTACAACCACAACGGATTCAACGAAATATCAGGCTTGTTATACAAGCAATAGAAAGCGAAACATTCTTTCAGAGCATGTTTTTCAACCGGAAGCTGCTGTAAAGCAATGGTATCAGCTGTGCTACAGTCAACATGTCCGGAAGGTTACCATTCATTATGCTTATTTTCATGTTCTCTTTTGTTCAAGACATGACAAAATCATCTGTGTTTCATGCTGAGAAACGTTCAAAGAATATATATAATAAAAAAACGGATGAATAAACAGCAGTTAGATAAACTGTTATGAATCTTTTTGTAGTCACGTGTTACTGTTTGCTAATTAAAATGAAGGCAGGCTGTACTGGAAAACTGATTGAATCGCATTTAGAAACCTCTTTTAGTTTTATTTTCTTACTGTCAAATTCAATAGTTCGATGAACGTACAATTTCGTTGCACTTTATCAGTACGAAAAACAATTTGTCCTATGATCTGAGAACTACGAACTTTGCTTTTTACAATCGAAGTAGAACATTTGGATTTAAGTTGATATTGAATAATCGTCGTCGTTTGTCCTTTGAAAATAAAATCTAATGGTAAATATGGATTATGTAAGATTTTTCAAATGTCATGCATACATTATTTGCAGACTTTCTAAAAAATAATTCTAATCTTTTGTTTATCACGATCTATAGCAAGAATCTATGAAGATAACTATATCATGACGACAAAAATGCTAAAAAGTTTGCGTTGATATCGTGAATCATGAAATATTTTAGATTGTTTCTCTTTATCTTTTTATTTTCTATGTAACTATTTTTTTATTTAATTTTGATTGAAATTCGGTTAATATCGCGTTCAATTTGAATCACATCACAATGCGTTGCCGATAGAATGTGATGACGAATAACAGCAGCTCTTTTGTAAAATGATTTCGCTTGTAAAACATCTTCTTTCATTTCATAAATCAGATCGATATTTTTCAATGTTAATGCTGTATCAAGTTGATTTATGAAAGTAGATTTCGATTTAATTGTTAATGATACATTAAAATGCTCTAATGCTAAATCGAATTGACTCATATAATCGTAAACGATCGCAAGATTATTATGTGTTGCACTAAAATCAAAATGATCGTCAGGTAAATGTGACTTTTTAATTATCAAAGCTTTATGATGGCATTCAAGTGCTTCGGAATATCGTTTTTCACTTGCATATATACAGGCCATGTTATTTAAACACATGGCAATGTCAGAATGATTTTCACCGAAAATTTCTTTGAATAAATTTAATGTTTTATTATAATATTCTAATGCTTGTTTATAATCACCTTGTTTTTGATAGACATTAGCTATGCTATTGTAATTATAGGCAATACTTGAATTATTTATTAATCGAGTTTCGTTTTTAATTTGAATACATTTTTTATGCCATTTTAAACTTGCTTCATAATCTCCTTTATTATCCATAATGATTCCTAATCCATAATAGGAATCAGCTATATTTGCATGATCATCGGGCAGTGCTTTTGATAAATATTGTTAGAAATTTTCAGCTTCATCAAATTTATTCATTTTTCTTAAAATATTTCCTAATGATATAAACGATCGAATTGTTGTAGGTGATATTGTTTTTTGACATTTTCTAATAACGATTTCAATCGTTTATGTTTATGAGTTGATAGTTTCATTTTAATAATCCATATTTTCATTTGTCCATCATCTTGTTGAGAAATATCAACTAGACGAAATATTGATCCTAATGTAAAAATTATTTTTTCTTCATTTGTTAAATAACTTAATGATGTCGAATTACAATATGATTTGTTTACATCAACATTTGGATCGATAGAAATTTCAAATAAATTTTTTTCGAAATTATTTGCTATATCAATATTATTTAAATGAAATATTGCATGCTGTCGATAGAGATAGACTGAGAAATACCCGTCGACTAGTAGAAATTCTCCAATAGAATTTCGAAAAAATTGAAGTTCTCCATTTAACATTGAATAACGTCTATAAACGCATCGAGATTTTGTACATCGATTTTTCTCAATTAATCGTTGAATCTCGTTAATAATAAAAAAATGAAATCTTAACAATAAATCAATATTTCCTATACGAAAAGCTTCATTTAATAAATTACTAATAAATGTTTCTCTTGTATATCACCATAATGATATGAATTCATTTATATCATTTGATATTGATTTTATCTGTAAAAGATAATCGTATAATAAATATGAATAAAAAAATCGTCATTTAATTCATTATTTCTAAGACAAAATCTTATTGATAATGGTTGATTTAGTCTGGTTGGATTAGATGGTTCTTGATAAGAACGTATTTGTGATATTAAAACATCGAATTTAATAGTCAAATCTTTACCTTTTGGATATTTTTTAACCCATCATTTACTTGTTATTTTCTGTGTGCTATAAATATATATATATTGAATAGACTTGTCTGAGATTGTGTATCATAGGAATGATTTTTTTACGTGAATGACTATTAGTAATTAGTACAAAATAATTATTTGATAATGATTCTATATAATGTAAAACATTTATCATTATTTTGAAAGGTTTTCAAATTAATAATAGATCTATGCAAACGTTCATGTAATTCGACATTTTCAAATGAATTATTTATTGCTGTATCCAATCAAATGAATGAAAATCTCTCTAAATGTTTTTTTCTGTTGAACGCTTGGCGGCATCATGTTTTCTCTCGGACTATGATTATTAATGAATACTAACGTATTTGATATTTTATGCTTGTTTGTATACAAGACAAAAAACCAGCGCGATTAGGTTGATTAACGTTGTTTTGTTTGGATCGATCAGTTTATTAATACGAAAAACTCGACCCCTTGGCGTGACATCGATTGTCTTATGTTTCATAGTGCTTTAAATAAACGATAGCAAATGATCAATCGAATAATATTGTTAACGTCAACGAAACAAGTTAGGGTTCTTGTTGACCTGACTTAAAAGAATTTTTGCATTCATATAATAGACTGAAGCGTCAGAAGAACTAATATTCTGATCTGATCAACATGCCATTTTGTTTTCCTTTTTTCTTGTATAAATTGATTTCGCATGTTTTATAAAGACATTTTGTGAGTTCATTTCTTTTTTGCGAAGAAAAAGTCGTTCATTAATTCGATACGAAAATAAAAACAACGAACTTCATCTATGAAGGAAACATGCAAGGAAATTCATACGATTCTCATAGATGACATCTGTAGAATTCCTTGAGATGCATCACTAATTACACAAGATTATTCTTTTGGAGTCGTGACTTTTTAACAAAGACGACAAAAGAACAAAACAATGATTATTCAAATAACAGAATAGACAAATATTTCTTATTATTCATGATTTTTATTTTAACCATAGTAAAATAACTATGATGACCTTTGCTACTCTAGTCTATTGTATATTAGTATTAATCTCATTTAATCATTGATAAAAAACAAAACATTTTTGAAGATTTTTCGCCAGAAAAAATAATTATTAATAGTTCAAGCAGAATAATAATACTATTGCGTAATTTGATTGCGAACTGATAGACTAGAAGAAAATAAATCAAATAGAATTAACATCGGGACTCTTGTAAAACATTTCAGGCCAATGATTCACATCATTGTAATTTTAGTTGCAATTCATTATATAAAGTGCATTAGATAACCGAATTCAGCAATAGAAATTGTTCAATCATTTTCTGGTTTTGCTTTTTTCCACATGCAACGATTATTCAGGGTTTCGTCAAGCTTATTTTTAATACTCAAATATTCGAAGCTACAAAGAAGGGAGAAAACGAATAAATGGTTAATTGCGGATTGAATAGGCATTTCCATCATATATATGTTTGTTTTTGCATGTTGTTTTCCTTTCCCTTAATGGCTCTTATTTTGACAATAATACCAATTAATTTTCAGTAGAAATGTACTTATTTTTTCCTTGTTTTATGAGTTTAATAAATGTAGGAAAAAATAATTTCATATTCATTGATAAAACAGGTAAGCAGATGGAATTATTTGTCTCAATCGTTTTTTAATTGTATAGAACATATTATTCTATAATCAATATTCCAGCTGATACCACTCTCAATCGGTTTCTTTTATCTTTATTTTGCTATTCTATTGAAACTAGTATCAAACAGATAAGGAAATAAAGTAACTTTTTATTTTTACTCATTTTATTTTTTTTTCAGTGTTTCAATAGATATATAGAAGACATAATGGAATAAAATACTGACATATAAATTTTCAAATTCTCTTACACTAACTAATAGACATTAAAGGCATAATATAAGCAAATGAAAACTCATGAATCAAAAACTCCAAGTGCAGTTACATATGGCTTTGCCGCAAGACAAAAAAAACATCAAAATAAAAAGGAAAATGTTGCTTGATTTTTTAATATGGAAAAGAATGCCTTAATTTGATAATAAGCACGAAGAAGTTTCTTTTTTTTTAGTTATTATTATTTTTGTTTTTTTTTTTGTTTTTTGTTTGTTCATCAATAAGAGACACGAACAGAAGCAAATAGACACACAACAAAGTAGATGACAAGACAAACATAGAATAAGATAAATGAATGAAAGTAAGACAGCGAGCGAAAAGCGTTCGATATTCTGATCGCTAAAGAAAACGACAATAGAAGAACTAAAGGAGAGGAGAACTTAATTGCTTGCTAATAGATAATAAGATATTTAAAATGATAAATGAAATTTTTAATCATCATGATCAATGATATAAACCATAGACAATCGATCTTGTTGTTTATCATTGGATGCCATTAAATTATTGTTAGGTGAAAGAATATGAAAACCGAGAAACATGAACGTTCTAACCAAACTTGCACGATCGGAACGTGTTTTATCAAAACAAACAATAGCATGTTTACAATGTAAAACATCATCAGCAAATTCCAAAAGATTGACGAACCTATATAAAGAAGTTGTTGAATATTTTTATTTATTTATTTTCGTTATAATTTACATTTCTTTTGATCCTTCATTTAATTGTTGAGGAAGCTCTACGTATAGAGAATCCTGACGTAATTTAATGGTCCACAAAAGATCATGTTCATCCATAAATTCCTGTAATTCATTATTTCTCGTTTTTGACATTTCATTATCATCAAATAAATTATTATCATTAGAAGAATTCTGTACGAAAACAAAATAATAAATAGAATCATTATTTTCTTTTAGAATTAAAATTTTAGCTAACACACAAACCTGAGAGATATCTAACGACTGGATAGGTGATTCATTGTGGCGCGAGGCTAAAACTCGTCGTCCAACGCTGCCGCCCTCTGCGCTTACTTTCGAAGTTAAAACTGCAGCAGCTAAATTAAATAGAAATAGAATATATCAATCATGTTTATTTTCTTCTTATTATTCAATTTACCGTTGGCAACATCAGGAATACCACGTTGGTTCGGCCGCGTTCCGATGACAGAAACGACTCATACTTGAAAAACAAAAATAAAAATTTTTGATCACTATTATTTTTCCTCGCGAATTTAAAAATTTAATACTTACACATCATTATTTGATTGATATTCAATACACGGCATGATTAATAGATTTGAATTTTAGTAGATTTAATTCGAAGAGTAAAATTTACTTTTTACGGTAATGGTTAAATGATTTTAACATAAACACCACTACAACAACAAAAATACAACACAATACAGTCGAATGATTACGCACTGCGGGTTGATGTCTATTGCAGCGCCTTTTATATCTTCTAGAAAGAACGGAAGGAAAGAAAATAAGAGAGAGAAAAAAATAGTGAATAAGAAAACGTCAGATAGAAAGGAGAAAAAAAAGGAGAATAATAGAAGGGCCGTCTCTTATTTCTTTTTTTCTTCCTTATGACACGCTATGTATTCTCTTTCTTTCTGATTGGGTATCAAACCCTTTTCTCTCGTTTTCTTTTCTTCCTTAGTATTAATCTTCAAAGTGTTCCTAAGAATAATCATGTGACATTGCTTTTTTTTCCAATCGAATTGTCAGTCAACGAGACCTTTAACTTCTACTAAACCCGAAGGAAAAATTTAAAAAAACAAAAAGTAATATCACTTTAATATTATATTATTGCTCTCATTTCTTCCATTATCGTCCTGTTTTAACTTTTTATATAGGATGCATTAAAAAAAAGAAATTTTCTTTTTCGTTGTAACAAATAAATGAATAGATTACAGGTAGATACATTAGGACTGAGTAAAAGATACAATATATATATATATATATATATAGAAATATATACATGAGAAAAAAAAAAGTCAACATTTCTGTTGTTATTATTTTTTGCTTTTCTGAATAACAAGATATTGAAAAAAAAATCTAGGTTTTCAGAATAAGATCAGTTACAATAAAAGTTCTGATAATATGAAATTAATTTATGCCGATAGAAATTTCGTTGTACTGGACGGCAAAATCAATAGAATAGATATAAAAAGAAAAAAGTAAATCACACCGGGATTAAATTTTTCGTGAGAGAAAAAGTTAAGATTTAATTTCCATTCGAGATTCGATCTGCGATTGTGTTCGAAGTCGAAGAGAGACAAACTCCTGTTTCAACACTCAAGGCAAGAGCTTCAAGCCATGGATGAGATACACAAAATGCAGGCCTAGAAAAAAATTAATTTTCTTCTTCTTCTTCTTCATCATTTTAATTCCTCACCTTGAATCAGGATTTATGTCACAACAAGCTATGGCTATAGCAATGAATTGTTTCGGACAATCTTTACTACAATATTTCTGATTAAATAAATGTACATTCAACCCAAAATCTTGAGTACGAGGTAAATAGTCTGGATCGGCTTGTACCCGACCGATAATCTAATTTAAAGTAAAAAACATAGAAATAAACTTTTTGTTTGCTAAATTCTATTTACTTCACAAAGCATTATTCCAAAAGAAAATATATCTACACGTTCATCATAACATTGACCTTTTAACATTTCAGGTGCCATCTAAAAATATTTCAACTTTATGATTGACACAGATGAATTTTTCTATTACCCAATAAGGTGAACCAACCACTGTATATCTTAAAAAAGAAAATAATAAATATCGATTCGATTCTTTTTTTTTTCATTATAAAATATTTGCCTTTGCCGATCTCTTAACAATTGCCGTCGAGTTTTTGGTCGAACTACAACAATATTTCCATTTGATGTAATTGTTGTACTTGTACTTCGTTGTTCTCGTCTGAAACTTGATGACGATGGGCCATCACTAATTTGTGTATTTACATTATCATCATCGTCTTCAAGATTTATTCTTGATAAACCAAAATCAGCCACGACAACATGTCCATCGGATTTAACCAAACAATTTGAGCTATTCAAATCTCGATGAATTATATTACATGAATGCAAATATTCCTTTAAATAGATATAAACAATGCGAATGAAAATTCAGTTTATATTTTACCATTCCGGCAGCGATATCTTTTGCATAGCGTAACCGTTGTAGCCATGTTAATGGTATTGATAAATCATGAATAATATTTTTTAATGTACCACCGGCTATATAATCTTTTAGTTAAGAATGTGAAAATCTTATTTTTCTTTTTTTCAAAAATGAATTCTCTATTACATACCAACAAGAAAACACATTTGATTATCTTTATCAAGAAGTAATCCTATAAAATTGAGAACGTTCGAATGCTTCAATCTTTTAAGAACTTGCACCTAAATTAAAGAGCACACGTGAATGACATCATGGCATTAATAGAGAAAATTATAATTGCATAGTAAATGAAATATTCTAATTATTATCATCGATCTTATATATATATATATCCCGTGTAAAAAAAAATTTTGGATTAATAATCAGATTAAAAATTTATTATAATCAGATTTTTTACGATTTTGTTTTACATGGGTATATATAGGAATAGACAACCGGAAAAGATTTTAATAGAAAAAAGTCAGGCATAAAGTATTTGTCTTTCTAAAAATAACCTTGGCTAGTACAACATTCCTATCGATGTTCCTAATGATTTATAATAGAAGCGTTCCAATGAAAAAATGACACGTTTCTTTCACAAAAACAGCACATGAAATTTTTCGTTGAAATAAAATATCTTACTTCTTTAACAAAAATTTTTTGTGCCTCTTTATCAAATGTTTTTGTTTCTTTCATCACCATTATCTGACCAGTTTTCCTGAGTGTAACCTTAAAACAAGGTAATAATTATAATACAAAAAAAAAATTCGAGAAAGAATTTTCATCTATTTACTGTTCGTGCAATACCATAAAATCCTTGTCCAATAATTGGACCAAAATCAAGTTCATTTGCACGAAATACTTCATGACGATTAAGATCATGTACAGATGATGAACGTACTATCGGTTGTGATCTTCGTTTCATTGTTAACATTTGATAATTAGAACTAACAAAAACGAAAGAAAAGAAACAGTTGCTAGTTGTTTATTATCATTTTCTTAAACAGCAAACCTATAAATACTATGATTAGGTACTGATTGAGAACGTGTTCGTATAGACGTATTATGCTCATAATCAGACATTTGACTATGGTGATAACTAGTATTTCGTCTTTTTTTATTCGTTGGTGATTCGTCATAAACAGAATCACATTTAATAGCTGTTGATATACGAGCTTGAATATGACGAAGAAAACGTGTAGCATCTGTAGCACTACGACTTCGTGTTAATGTACGTTTTGGATCAACAATAAAACGTTGTATAAAATGAACGAGCCACCATCGAGTTGGCTTTAGAAAAAAAGATTCCAAAATCCAAATAAAAGCAAATTCATCGAGGCTGTTTCACTTACATCAACACGAAGATGATAGTTCGTCGAACGAGATTTACGATTATCAACTATTGCAGTTTTACTAAAAAAGAAGTTTTAAAGCTATAGAAAATTAGAATTAAGTTTTCTAAAAAAAAAGAAAAGGAATATTTACGAAGATATTGGCAAATTAGTTTTAATTCCACCTCCGCCATAATCGTCATCCGTACGATTTTCATCCATTTTTGATTGTCCGTTCTGTTTTACAGTTAATTTATTCATCGCCATTTCAATTTGTTTGATTTGCAATGGTTGAGAATGATTATTTGTTAGTGATTGAAATGCGTAAGATTCTACAATCATTATTTTCAATTAATAGATTAACAAACATCTAAATAAACCCAAAAGAATCATTTAGAAGAATCGATTGTTTAATGAAATAATAAAAGTCTCAGTTCAGTTGGCCAATAGTTATCCCACGAAGAATAGAATAATCAAGCGATTTATTTATTTCCTTAAGCTAACCGAAAATAAATAAATTGATTATCTACTCTTCGCGTACATCCAACATTCTCGGATGTTTTCAAGACCCCTGCTTTTTCATCATTGACTTTTATTAAACTTGTTTCTTCTTCTTCTCCTTGAATAGTAGACACTTACTGGATGACAATAGAATCTATTGTTTTATTGATGAACTCGTACAACAGAAGAGGAAAAAAGAAAGTGAACTTTTTCACATACGCATACTAGCTGACATGAATAAGAACACGAAAGATGTTAAATGATGGCACATTGTATAATCCGAGTCGATAAGAGACAGAAGAAAAAGAAAAAGTATCTTTAAGCTTTAAATAAACATTGTTCTTAAACACGATAGATATATAACGTGGGTGGAAATAAGACGGACAGCGAACGAATAATAGATCCACGACTATAATTTTGTCAATATTAAATGTCAATCGATCATACAACGGTGTGAATTTCGTTTTAGTTCTATTTCTATCTGCAAAAAAAGCTTACGACTAATGCAAAAAACGAATATACGAGACAAGACTATAATTGATGACGAAGAGACATTTTCTTTTAGCGAAACAAAAACAGAAGAATGTATAAAAATCATTTCTGTTTTTTACTTGATCTCTTTCATCTGTGTTGTAATCAAGGAGAACGAATGTTTTCTACCGCGTGTTCATTCAGTCGAGAAAAATATAGATTGAACGAAGGAAACTATCAAAGAGAAGCTCTACTATTATTAACTTTTCTTCTAAACGCATGTACGCACTCATTGGTATTGAGGCCATGGCTGGATTTAGACGTGTAATAGTAAAGTTGCTAGAGAAACTAAAGGAAATGTTTCCAAGAAAAATTAAACCTTCACAAAGTAAACTATAAATAGTTCTTACCAGATGAGCGCATAATACTTGCGAACGAAGGTAACAAACAACAGAGGAGTATCATTCTGGCAAATGTAATTTCATGCTTTCCAATTCCAAGATCTTATACTCACAAGAAACAAAGGACATTTGACAACAACCAATCACTACGATCAAATTATCATTGAACTATACTATTCACACTATTCACATATTTCTATTGGACAGAAGAAAAAGAAAATTCTTTACTTTAAAACCCCCCTAAAAATTGGATGGCGCTAGTTATCGATTTTCAAATAAAATGAACATTGTGTCAGAGGTTAACATCTATATAAATAAATAAAGATTTATTTTAACATTGATTGGTGTTCTTTGTATGATCTAGCTCTATATAACAACGCACATAACTGTGCGAAGGCATTCGTTTGGTTGACAATGGTTGAAAATAATTCATTTCCTACTGTATCTCAGAATGTTATCGAAGAAGAAGATGACGATGATGATTCAATGACACCTCAACAACTTTTTCAATGTCTTCAACAAGCATGGTTAAATGAAAAATATTCTCCTGTATTGCTCAAACATGAAAATCTTCTTGTTCTAGCAACATTTGAATTACTTGATGATATAGAAAAACGTTTAAAATCAAGTGAACATAAAACAACATCGTTTCGTTGGTTAATGCATCGTACAGAATATAATCGTCTGTACTTTATATTATGTTCATATATACGAACACGCTGTTTTAAAATTGAAGAATATCCAGCAGCAGCATTAAATTCAGAAGAACTTTTATCACCTGAAGAATGTGTTTATGCGCATACATATTTAAATAATATGAAACATCATTTAAAGAAAACTGTACTAACAGAATTAAAATCTGAACAACAACAAACCGATGAGAATGCATTAGTGCAACTTTTACCTAAGCCAAATTTAAATGAGTTTGTATTTTTTCAAGCTGACAAATCAGTGAATGGATTAGTTTTAACAAGTGAATCAAATAACACTGGTGCTCCAAATGATGTTCTTGATATAAAAAGTGATGATCAATATATTATGCAATTTAAACATATACATAAACTTATAGTAGAAAAAGAAATTCATCTTGTCTAGTCTGATACTTGTGTAATAATAAATAGACTGTTCTTTTTTCTTCTTATTTTTATACTCAGTTTTTATTTTTAGCATAATTAATCATATTATCGATGAAGAAAATCTGTCATAATTAAAAGATTTTTATTTTCCTAGGGAATTATACGAAACGTAAATCATCGGCTGAGCCTGCAGGGAAGCCCGAGAATACGACACATCATGATAAATGTCAAAATGTTATTGATTCTATGAGTGATGACATACAGTAGAAGTCAGAGGTGCAATTGTAAGTTATCATGCAGAACACAAATTTCAATGATAAGAACAAAAAAGCAAATAAGTTATTTTATCGGTCAAGGTGATAACAACTATTCATTTACCTGTAATGAATTTTTGTTGCAATATTGTCCTGGACTATACGGGCAGTCTTCATCAGTAGCAGAATATTGCATTCACTTCAATTGCTACCAGCCTTTTTTTATACAACGAAACTGTCATTAGTAACTGATTGAGCGTTGTCACTAGTTGTGGTGACATTGGAAATAAAAAGGTCGCTTGCAACAATTATGTTCTAAAGCTGAGTTCACCGAGAACCTCAATAACTCGACAAACGGTAACTCTTTGCGACTAGAGTTTTCATAATACTTCAAGGGTTATCAGACTAATCTTACACGCGAAAGAGGCAATAAAACAGTAATAGCTGAATTTTCGAGATATGCTTGTAGGTTCAAAAGACGGTACAGTTTTATTGTAGCGTTAAGATGTTTGAATGATATGCAAATAAAATCAATTTGATAATACAGGTTTTAAATTTCTCAAAAGAAAATATTTTGTTAATTAATTCTTGAATCCATCTTGTAGATGATACTAGTGTCTGGTCTCAAGTCTTGCTGAGAATATAATAAAGGTTTACATCAATGTGAAGATGCCTACTTTTTTACGAATCTGCCGAGTGATTTTAACCAAACGACTCGTTTATACTATGTACTACTATTTTTAGATATTTTTCTTTGTTTCATGATTACACAATGACGTCACCATTAGATACACTAACTCCAAACGATGTTAGACAATTACTTGATGATAAATATGTTCTCATTCTCGGTGACTCTGGTAAAGAGTAAACTTTCTTTTGTAAATCGATAAATAATCGTCTCATTTCTAGTTGTCCGAGCTTTATATAAAGATTTAGTTAAATTTTCACATGTAGGCGATTTCCTCAGCGACGAAGAACTTCGAGTCAAAGTAAAATAGCTATTAATTTAAAAATTGAAAATACAAATTTCTATACCAAGGGTGAAAAACGTTTTTCTGGTGATCGATTAATTAGTGGTGGTGTTCAAAAAGGTCTCACAAATGGAATTGATTATGAAGAAGTAGGACAACACAAAAATCGATGTTTCTATGACGATTTAAATAACTATTTTGAATAGGTTCGTGAGCATACCTTTGGTGGTCATCGTCGTACTCGGTATTATTTCTTAACAAGATGCTATTCGTCATATATGAAAAATGTGGTATTTAACGATATTAAAAACCAAACAATTAAACCAGATATCATTATAATGAATAGTTGTTTATGGGATATATCTAGGTATGTACAAGCAGTATTCGTTTGAATTGTATGTTTTGTTTTTAGATATGGCGTTTATGCGATGAGATCATATAAAAGAAATGTTGATAGTATTATGGGTTCATTTCGAGAAATGCTACCGGACGCATTGTTTCTGTGGCTTTCAGCATTGCCTGCTTCAAATTCATCGGAAGGTAAGACGAATAATTTTATTTACACATGGCTGTATTTTTCATTTAAAGGAGGTGTTATTGTACCAAGTGCTGAATATGTACGACCAATAATACCAGGTAAGACTAATATTCATCAACGATTGATCAGCATCGCTGAATCGAAGAAATACAAGTGCGATGTAGATATTTGGTTTTTTATAAAGCAAGATTGCTCAAACGATAGCCAGCTTATTTTATTCTTAAACACGATCAAATAGGATTGTTGTTGATATGTAGCAATGAGTATTTGTTTTATCACAGACTGTATATCAATAAAGAATTAATACTTTATTACATATCTGAAGGATTAAGTAAAAGGATAGTAAACACATGTCTCGGAATATATCTGATTGTGATAATCAACAATACGCCGTATAAGTACATCATGTTTCATATTTTAATCCCATTGGGATTGTACTAACAGCTTATTTTCTTTCTTAGGTCTTATCCGAGATGGAAATTATTATTGTTCTCAAGTAATTACGGCATTATTTTTCTTTCAATTTAATTTTTCTTCTTAGATATGCAATATTCATGGTGTTCTTTACATTGATATTCATAAAATTTTGTCAAATATGTTACATCTTCGTCAAGCGGATGGCATACATTGGTATTTCTTGTGTCCGATTTTTGATCGAATATTTGAAAAAAAAATCATTTTTTTCTATTTAGGAGTGCAATTGGAAATCGAATAATCAATGAAATAATATTAAATCATATAAAAGCTTATTGTGATGGTGTTGAAAATTTTAAATGCCTTCGTCTACGTGCAGAGTTAGGAAATAAAATAAAAATCTATAAACAATGTATGAAAGATCGCAGTTCTCATTCGAAAATTAATTATCTCGATCAAAACGTATTTGATGATGATGATGAAATCGATAAAATAGAAAAATCTTTAAAAGCAACCAATAGCAATCATTCAACGACGTTAAAACGTCAACGAACTGATGAAGATTATGATGACAAAGAAATTAATCAACAACATCGTAAAATTATTGTAAAATCAACAATAGTTAAAACTGAAGAGAAAGTTATTGTTGTAGAAAAATCGATTCATAAAGTAGAAATAAAACAAGAAAAAAGACTCGACAATCAAAAATCTTTATTATTTAATCATGAATATTGTGATACTATGTATGATAATGAATTCGAAGGTCTCCATATGTCACATTTTTCTTCATGTGATCCTGAACCATCCGAAGATCTTCAATTATTAAATGAAATAATTCAAATGCAACATCAAAAAACAACTGTTAATAGCCATACAATTGATATTAAACCTTTTAAAAATACTTTTACACCAGGTAAATTATTTAGTTATAAGGCATTTGCAAGATTATCTTTCTCTCTCGGTGAAACTATAGGCAACAGAAGATCTTATCTAACAAAATTTATCGTAAAAAAATTGAGTTTTCACTTTTATTCCTACCAAAATTCATGCATCGTCATCTCTTCGTTTCGAGGTTTATTAGTGCCACAGTATTATTTTTAAAAGAGCAGGTGAAATTGCAGTGTCTAGTGGTAGATCTAATTATCATATAGCCAAACATTCCTGTAGATAGATGATCTTTTTTCGAGGCTGAAAATCTTTTATTTGGCATTGAAGAAAAGTGACTGTGCTAAGTACTTCATTGTGACCTGTCTTTCGAGCTAAAAGAAATAAAATCGATGAAAGAAAAAGTCATTCAGGTAAGTCAGAGTTGTTAAATGAGTTTTTCCTTATTGAAAATTTCAAAATGTGTTATTCGCTTTGAGTGAACTTAACAGAAAAATGACTTTTGAAGTATACACTCAATTGAGCATTCAATTATCTTTTAGTGTCCTTCGCCATATCAAACAATGCAAAAGCAATGAATCAGGAACCTGGTAAATCTCTAAAAACATTTTTTTTATCTCTCCTTCTAATTTTGTTTCTTCATAGAATATACTATTGTTTCGTCAGATGATGACGATCAATCAAACATGGGTGTTGTTCCCTGTTTATCCACAACTACTATTTTACCTATTTATCTATTAAATCATCTTTAGTACTATTAGACAAACATTTCAGTAAAAGTTTCATTTTCTCCCTGTGAATATCCATGAATAAATAAAAATATATATATATATATATAAATACACGTATAGATAAAACTCATTAGTACTTTCGTAAAAATTTAATTTTGTTCTTTCTAAATAGTATTAAACTTTTTATATGTAAAAAAAAGCAACAAGAAACAACAATAAGAACAAAAAAAAAACAATTTGCCTATTGAAAAATCATTCAAATGTTTTTCTTATTTGTGGTGGATTATTTGTTTTGACTTTTGTTGGATCATGTTTGTATGTTGGTACAGCTGAGCTTATACCAGCACGACGAAAGATATCATCTAGGAAAAACAAATCAGATAAAAAAAAGAAGATATATAAAGATTTAACTTCATCAAACCTCCTGCTTGTTTTCGTTTTTCAACTTCAGCTAATAATTTGCTATTACGGAAATCTAAATCGATATTGTTGAATATCCTGTGCTTTTCTTTTAATCAATCGATCAATTCTTACTTTCTTTCATTCCAGCGAAACCTTTTTTCTTTTTAGTGTTTGTTTCCATTGCTTTCGGCGGTGGTGCTGGCAATCTTAATGCTTGACGAACAGCTGGTTGACGTAATATAACTGACTGAGCTAGTGAGATCACATTTGAAGTTGCCCAATAAAGTGTTAATGCCTATGATTCAAAGAGATTAAATCATATTACTGAAAACAGAGTGATCTTACCGATGAAAAATTCACAGTAAAGAACAATGAAAGAAATGGAACAACACGTAACGCATTACGTCCAATAGGTCCTAAACTGGCTGTACGCATACCTGTTTCAATACCAAGCTGAATAAATCAAAATAAGAATTTCGATCTATGAATGTATGAAAAGAAAAAAGCATACCTCCATAGTAACAAACATTGTAACAGCGGTAAATACTGGTAGAATATAATAAGGATCAGGTACTGTCAAATCTTGAAACCACAAGATTCCACCAAACATCATACTCTCAATAGGATAATTCGCTAAACCACGAATACCAAGAAAAAGTGAAATGAAAAAGGGCATCTAAATATAGATATATTGGAATGAAAAAGGCGGCAAATAAATAGTACAAAAAAAGGAGTGTTACCTGCATAAATGGTCCAAGCATTGCTTTCCATGGTTTAAAATCGGAATATTTCATAAATTCCATTAAATCACTACCAGCTCTCATAACTATAATGAATCATGACATTTATTATTAAAACAAAATCACTAGTCGAACTATTTTCTTACTAGCTAATTGATCATTTCGAATACGAGCTTCTTGTAATTTTCCTTGTAATTCTTGTAGTTTAGGCATATGTAATTGCATTTTTGCTGCATTTCTTTGATTATAAATTGCAACAGGCGTTGTAATTGTACGAATAATGAATGTACCTATTCATCAGTTAAACACAAAAAAAACAAATGCTTTTTTCTTTTTCTTGGTCAACTCACCAACCATAAGTGTTCCCCACCATGGTAAACCAATATCCGCATGAATAAGATCAAGACCTTGTTGTACCCAACCAGTAGGTAAATACCATTTACCGAGATCAAGTGTCGATAGAGCCGGTTCACCAGCAGAATTTAATAAGAATTCAAAAGGTACATCCGATGGAATCGTTGGTGGTTCAGGTATATAACCGAATTCATCAGCTTCTATTTTTGGTACTTCAAGTATTGACGGTGTAATAGTAACAGATTCTGGTGTCGGTTGAGCAACATTGACAGGCCATGGATCAACTGATTCTACTGTTGACGATGATTTCCAAAATTGCCATGATATAGAACGTTTGAATATAAGTTGACTTGAAGTTTTTGGATATAATCTTGTTGAAGAAGAGAAATTTCGAGCACAGTGAGAGAATGTCGGCTAAATAAAAACAAAAAGTAATAAATGATGGGCTTATTGACGTTTTACCTGTCTAGATAGACGAATTAATGAAACTGCAAGACGATTACAATGTCTTAATTCCATCTAGAATACAAAAAAATCGTTATGAGACAATGTTCAATGCATCTCTTTTATATAAATTTATACGTATCCACCCTTTACGTATTGATTCAATAATTCCCTCATCTGTGCACTAAGTGATTTTCTAAAAATATCATTCTTTACAGTTTTTTCTTAACCGCATCAGAAACTGTAGATCAGACTATTGTTCTAAGCTCAGAACATAAATGCATCGAACAACTGTAAGTACTTTATGTGTGATATTTCTGAAAAGATGATTTTTCGCTGCTGAATCAAATGCACTAATAGAAATATTATGTAAATAGAATCAGAGCTTATGAGCAATTGTTCAACGCAAGACAGAGAAATGATGAAAATGAGAAGTTTTTTCTCTGAATAAAACATGAAGATGATTTGGTGTATAAATCATAAGCTAATTTTACTTGTTTTATAGGAAAAAACAGTAACAATGAAAAATACAAGAGAAAAAGGGATCATTTTTTCGATGATTGTTTACAACAGGGAGCCAGTTCAGGCAGTCGTTTTGGATATTGAAGACGAATATTTTTGCGTTGTTTACCACGAAGTACACGCAATCGAGCAACTTCTTCTTGAAAATCGCGATGTTCATTTCTGAAAGATAATCCAGCATTCATTAGATTAACTTAGGAAAAATACTACGTACCTAAATAGACCGTATTCACGTAAGCCCTCCATTAAATGATACATTTCTCCATAACGTGGATAATAATCCATTGAAACAAGTGAACCTGATGTATGTGGACGATCATCAAGAAAACGAATGAAATGTTCATGTTGTGCTTGATGTTTCTTGTTTGAAAACGTAACTTTTGGATATTCAGTAAAGATTCGTTGACTCAAACGAATCATTCGTTGAGCATAGGCACTCGCTGGTGTTGTCATATTAATTTCTAAAATTTAATTAGACCGGAATTTATTTTTCGTAAGACAAAAAGAAAATCAAACCCTGGAAAGAATTGTTCTGCTCATATCAATTATAAAACATCGTATTTGTAAACAAAAATTACTCATTGGTTAATCCATTTCTTCCAATAGCAGCTCTTAGCGACGCTCGCGACGAATTGAAACCAGTTGCGCACAATGTTTCCAATGGCAAGTATACACTGCAGAAGCAAAATGTACAGAACATCTGTTAGTTTTGATTTACACTCTTGTATACACTTGCCCAGAAAAACAAAGTGTACATTGTACACTTTGGTAAAATAGTTTACACTCTGATTTCTTTAATCTTCGAACCTTAAAAGCCGCATATAGTTTTAAATTAATTAAGTATGATATTTTTTTGTTCGCTAGTGATCAAAATGTTTGTTCCATGAGGTAAAAAATGGCGAAAATTATATTTTGTTTTCCAAATTGTAAAAATTGAGCTTTTGTACACTTTGATACACTTTGCTGAAAAAAGTAAAATGTAATGTACACTTTGCTCATAAAAAGTAGAGTGTACTGTACATTTTGTTTTAGATTTCCATTGGCAACGCTGTAAACAAGATGTAGATTCGTTTCCAAAAATTATTCATTCATGGAATGTCTTCTCGTGTCTCTGTGAAAGTAAACTACCTTTTGATTTCGGAGCATTTCGTTTTTCTATTTAATCCCTAAGTTTCATTGCAATTATTGTTTTAATCGATTGATTGAAATATTTAAGCTAAAAAACGGTTCTATATGAAACATAGCATTTGATTGGATTGTATCCAGTTCTAGTGTCAACAAATGTTCTTTTTGTATACTTAGTTTAATTTTCATGAAGTCATTACAGTTGATGATAGCAGTAGTTTGCTATTATTACAGGTTCTCTAATATACATAACCGAACTCTTCAGAAAAAGAGATTGCATGAATATCTGTTACATGTGAAAATGTGAATGCATGATGAAATCTTTATTGCGTCTCTGAACGAAATGAATACTATCATTGGTGATAAATCTAATAGTTGATTTTAAAAGAGTGATCTTTATCGTAAACAGTACTCTTGATAACTTCTTATCAAGATGAATAGTTACCATAAGTAAATAAATAGGATAAAGAAACATTATAATTTTAATAATCATTGTTTGCTATTTGAAAACTAAAACTTTTCGTATGAAACAATACACCCTAAATTGGGATTTGATGCAAATGTCTAGTTCAGGCTTTGAAATCACTATTCATGATATATGCGACCTCACCACTTTCAGCAGCGACAACTATTAAATGGCTGCTAAGTATCCAATGGAAAACAGTGCTCCTTATACCGCCCATAAACCTAATAGACTGGAACACCAAACGCCATCGTTTCCAGAGTAAACAAAGTTTTCTTTTTAATGATTATATGATCAAGGTAGAAAACACTTCTATTTTTAATTATAGATTTGAAAATTAGAACATTGATCAAACCATCACCATGAATCTAGTCAATAATATTCTCAAAGTAACGACTAGATTATTTTTGTTTTTATTGTTTACGTGTAATATTAATGATCATTATCAATTATTTTAGTCACAGAGTTCAATGGAAGTTTTACGTCGATCATTTTCGATTAGCCCTCGATTATTAACTGAAAAATCGGTAAGTTTTATTATATGTCGATTTTCAATTGCATCATCAGTATTACTTAGCTTACAATCCGTGAAGCTATAACTCAAGCCATGGATGAAGAAATTTCGCGTGATGAACGCGTGTTTTTAATCGGAGAAGAAGTAGCGCAATACGATGGTGCTTATAAAATGTCGAAAGGTCTTTGGAAGAAACATGGTGATAAGCGTATTGTCGATACACCAATTACTGAAATGGGTTTTGCTGGACTAGCAACCGGTGCTGCAATGGTATAGAAAGATTGTATTTGAAAAACAATAGTTCCATTTTTCTTTTGTCATCTTAAAGGCTGGCCTTCGACCAATTTGTGAATTCATGACATTTAACTTTTCAATGCAAGCTATTGATCATGTTATCAATTCTGCTGCCAAGGCTTATTATATGTCGGCAGGAAAAGTAAAAGCAAAGAATATTTTGTTTTAATACTTTTTTTTTCATTGAAATACAATTCAGGTTAAAGTACCAATCGTTTTCCGTGGACCCAATGGAGCTGCTGCTGGTAATTGACTTTAGCTAAACAAAAACGAAAACATCATAGAGAATAAATTTTCTTGTCTATGAATATAGGCGTGGGCGCTCAACACTCTCAAGATTATTCATCATGGTACAGTCAATGTCCTGGTCTTAAAGTAATCGCACCTTATTCAGCGGAGGATTGTCGCGGTTTACTTAAAGCTGCCATTCGTGATGATGATCCAGGTTTGTTTATGATTTGATTTCCTTTTATTCAGTTTTCTAATGAGTTTCTATTTTTTAGTCGTATTTTTGGAAAACGAATTGTTGTATGGTTTACATTTTCCTCTCTCCGATGAAGCGTCATCTACCGATTTTGTTTTACCTATTGGTAAAGGTAAAATTGAACGCGAAGGCAAACATATAACACTTGTCGGCTATTCAATTGGTGTTAAAATATGTATGGAAGCTGCTAAAGAACTTGAACAAAGTGGAATTCAATGCGAAGTTTGCTTGAAAACGCATTTCTTTGAACATATTTTAACATCGTTTCATATGATTTTAGGTTGTTAATTTACGATCATTGAGACCACTTGATGAAGATATTATCAAAAATTCTGTTAAAAAAACTCATTATCTTCTTACAGTTGAATTTGGCTGGTCTCAATGTAGTATTGGCAGTGAAGTTATTACAAGAATATGTGAAAGTATGTTCTTAATAATAATTTACCTTTCCTACAATGTATACTACGAAGAGTATATGATATCTATGCGAGTAGCGTCAGAGACACCGTACCTTGAAAAACTGCATAGCTCTTTTTTTCAAGTCTAATCGTGTGCAGCTTGAAATCGCTGGTCGAATAAAAAGAAATCTAGGCAAAAAAGTAAACATCGAGTATAATTTAGTGAAAAATAAAAAATTAATAAGCGCAACAGTAACTGCATACTATTCTATTACGATGCAGTTAGGGTTTCCTATTGTGAACTGACATTTCAGGCTGTATAAAAGTTGATCAGGTTCTTTTCGTAAAAAAAATAGAACTTTAAATTTATGTCAAAAGACGTTACACTTAAAGAAGCACTCAAACTCTCTTTTTCATTCAATTGCGCCTATTAAATTTTTTTCGACTTTATTATAATGAAAAATGCAATTATAGCTCATCAACAGTATAGGCAAACAAATACAATCTTAGGTTATTGGTGCGCACGTTCTATTGGAAATAAGTAGCCATTAAAGACAAAGGTATTCATTAATTTATCTTCTTTTATAAAGAAATACTAGTTCAAATCATTAGCAATGCAGAAATCAAACATGCAGCCATCTGAAATTCAATGTTTTTCTAACTGTAATGCATTATGACAATGCTATTATTTGTAGCCAAAAGCAGTGAAAAAGTTTTGAACTGAATGGAAAAACCTTTCACTGTACTCCATCAATCTTAGAGAACGACAACAAATATTTGAGCCTATTAAATCCTCGAGATTTTATCTTCTACAAGGACTTATAACTGATTTCCTATTCGAAAATAAAACAAATAAATGTTAACAATGATATTAGACACCTTTCGTAAAAAAAGACTAAACACTATTTTTATTCTGTTCTATATTTTAGGTGATGCTTTTGATTATCTTGATGGTCCACCAATACGTGTTACTGGTGCGGATGTTCCATTGGCATATGCTAAAACATTAGAACAAAATTCTATGCCTCAAGTTGCCAACGTCGTGAAATCGATTAAAAAAATTTTAAACAAATAAAACATTTCTTTTTGAAATATAATGTGTAGTATCAAACTGTCTATCCACTTTAGTGTGTTCTGTGCGTACGTTTTATTTTTATTAGACTATAACCATCAGACATAGAAAAGCAAAACAAAAGAGACAATATTGATAAGATGAAACTAAAAAAAAGAGACAAAATACTAATTCATCTCTATGCAGTATTCTATTGTTATGTGTACCTTTCATTCAAATATGTATTCATTGTCCGCTTTATTTAATATAAATAGAAAAATAGAGAATAAAACGGCAAATATGCAAAATTCTTGTTTACAAGTATGACAAAAAGAAATATGAATGTTAGTCAATATTTTATTTCAATCGAGAATTTCTTATGAATTTAACGCATCGAAAACGGAAAGAAAACAACAGTATTACACATCAATCATCACAAATGTAACTCGATATGATTATGAAAAAGAAAAAATATTGTTGACGAAGCAATACTTGTATCGAAACAGACGAATTTACGATGTTGTAGAACTTCTGTAAAGAAATCAAAAAATAAAACAGAACAATCAATACTACAGTTTTTCGTCTTGATGAGATTACTATAGGGTTCTTTTTTACTCGTTTATTATTGCTTTTCTTCGTTTTTCTTTCATATTTAACAATGGAAAAGGTAAATGTACGTCTATTTGACCACAATCTGAAGTGATCTATTACCTTTGGAATATAAGAAACTTTGAAACTATGACAGTAAAATCGTAAGTTCTAATATCGTTTTATAGAGTTTTATTTAATAAAATTCAATAGAAATAATTCGATAAAATCGGATGGTTTAAGCTATTGGAATACCAAGAAAACTACGAATAATAATGATACGATTGATATCGATGATGACGAGAGATCTATTGCTCATAGTAAGTAGGCGTTTTCGAGTGTTACATTTTGCCGTTGTTAATTGTTTTTTGCTTTCGTTGCATGCTTTGTTTAACATTTTGTTTTTGTAGGTGTAAGTTTATTATTAAAAAACAGAAACATTGCACGACGAAATTTAGTACAACTACCGTCACATCTTGTCACATCACCAAATTGTCAATGTCATCGATCATTTCATATATTTTGTACAGATTTATTTCCTGAAAATGATCTAACTCACGACATGATTAATATTCATCCAGCACCACGAATACATGATAGAGATTTATCACATCGAGTATCAACGCCATATCAAAGAAATCGTCGCCGACAACAAGAGGATCATAGTCATGATTCTATTTTCACAAGTAGATCAGAGCCAATTCATGTGCCGATTCTTGTGTCAGAAAGTCAAACATATGATAAAAAGGTCTATAGAAACTAAAACAATTTTGATTAACTAACAAGACAAATTGATTGATATACTTCATGTCGAAACTAGTTCTTTATGAATATTCCACAGAGGATTTAAGCCTAAAGTTTATTATTGTTAACAGCATGTATCTCACAATACAGTGATTATATTCGCCTGAGTAAAATCAAGAAAATTGATTTTCCCTGTGCATTGACGGTAATGATTAATCGCAAGAGTGTAGAATTACTTGATTTTTTTGTGTTCTCAAAGAAGAATATCGAATCTCAGAATGGACATAAGTGATGTAAAAAGTCGTACTTGTAATATATCTACACTGAGAGATAGGAACAAGAAAAAAAGCTTTTACGTTAAATTATTCTTGCTAAGACTTGTTTCAAGTTGAAAATGATTCGTACTGATCTTACAGAAAAGTATATAATCTTAGTAGTAATAAGCTCTATATCAGAATTCTCTTCAGAGTATTCATATTTCATTTGGGTGTACACGGTTCTTATCTTATCAACTGTGTGAACTGCCATTACAATCAACATCTAATTGTTTTTAACGGCTGATTCTAATTATAGTTCCGCGTTCCACCGAAGCTGCCACCACGAACAGCATCATTAAATGTTGCAACTCCTTACCGTTCTTTTCAAAATTCACTGAAATATTCCCCATCGATTCGTGCACCAAAGTCATCAACATCAATTGAAGACTTACAAATTCGTGCTTCGTCTGTTTTTGATCAATCACCTTCAACATCACAATTTTTTGTGCCACGTGGTCCACCACCATCACCTAAAACGCCTACGCAGGATCCAGTAACAATGTTATTGAATTTAATACCTCCAGCACCACTTCGAGCTATATCTTTAACACCGTGTATTAGACCTTCGAATGAAAATACAAAAAAAACAACATATACTCCTTCTCTTAAAACAATCACTTATCAAGATCATGCAAGAGACTATCTATCAGCTTCGGATTGCTCTGATGTTGATAATGACAAAAAGGACGACGACGACGATGATGACGATGATAATGACAACAATGATAAAAATTCCAATAAAACGACGACACAAACAAAATCAAAAACATCTGTACGTACTCAATCATTGCCAAGAGCAGGAGTGGTAGCGCACGATCGATGGATTTCGCATAATGCAAATCGTTATTTAAGTTTAGCCGAAGTATATTATTCATCGTTAGATGTTCATAAAAGTATTTCAGAAAGATCTCATCGACGTTTAAGAGCACACACACGTACAATGATGTGTACCAACGATAATGATGATGCAGCGACAACTGCATCAAAAACGACAACATCAAAGACTGCACCACTACCGTCAACAAAATCAGGTTTTGGATTTTCTAAAACAGCAAGTTCAATGCATTTTGGATATGCTGCTGGTCGACTTGGTGTACGTGAAAGTGTAAGTAACATGCCAGTTTTCGGGAAAGTGAAACTTTTTGACTTATTTCTTTTCCTTTAATTTGCTAGTTTGAAAAATGGCCTCAATCTCTTTCACATCGAACACCAATTGCAAGAAAACAAGAAATTACAGCACTTCGCCTAGTGACATTGCCTTTGGTTACATCTTGATAAATAGAACACAATAAAAAGAAATAACATAATATCATTGAATTGACGATATATGATGATCTTGTATGCATGTTTTTTTTACGTGTTTGGCATCGATTTTTCTTTCGCATCATATAGTCAAAAAAAAAGAATATATTACGTGACTATTTCTCGATAACATTATTAGTCACATACAATCACACTCACAGAATGATAAAAGTAAGTTACAGTAAATTACACTCGAATTTCGAACACTTCGATTAATTGACATAAAACATAGTTGATACTATAAAACGTTTTCTATGCAGTCGAGATTTCTATATAGTATAATTAGATATACAACATAGAATAAGAGTCACTTGTCCGTTTTTCTTTAGCCTTTATGCGTTGATGAGATACAGACAAAAAAAATGGATGTTTTATTTTTAGTCAGCAAAAAAAGCAGTTTTCGTAGCTTATTATTCCCATATTCTTTTGAATAGATATAGTCTGAATCAGGGTTGCCAAACTCAAATTTCTAAAACCAGGAGTTTCTGCCGAAAAAACCAGGAGTTGACCAGGAGATTTTTTTAAATCAGGAGAAGAAACAGAAGATATTTATCGAAATCATGAAGCTATTTGGCTGTCTTTATTCGAAGAAAAGGAGAACTTTCGTTCACGAAACTGATTGATATTTTCTGCTGCTGAGCTATTGACGGGCACATTGTTGTCTAAATGTTGCTTAAGAAAAAACTAAGATAGTCAGATGTATTCTATATTACTAATCATTTCACAGTCGTTTGAATTTTGTTTTAGTGAAACAGAATCAGGACTTTTCAGAGATAGTAAAAGCTATNTCCGGTTAACTGGGCGCTTAACCGCGGTTAACCGTCGGTTTTTATGCTGGAAAGTCATAAAAATGGCTTAGGGAACCGCGGTTAACCGTTTTTTGTAAAAAATAACCGCGGTTAACCGACGGTTTTGGACCGGTTCGCACGACATGGGTTCACTCTCCGATTGTATACGATCGTTTTTGGCACGATGCAAAACGACCGTAATACAGTGCATACCAACACGGCCGTGTACGACCCAAGTTGATCGACCTGGGAAGTCACTTCCATTTCAATAAATGTATTTGTCGTCGTCAACTTTCAAGTGATGAACTTTATATAATGAACTTCTATACAGGCAGATAGAAAAAAAAGAACAAAACAGAACAGACCATAATTTGCCCTTTAGTTAGTGGTGCATGCCATGATTAAGCGGACTAATTCTTTTCAGTGGCCTTTCTTCTCCTCTCTATCTCTGTGTATATATAAATACCCAGGTGAATCAATCCGATACCGAATCCCATCGGATTCTATGGGTCCTACCATCCGATGAAATCCCGTTGGATTCTTGGTTGAGGAATCAATGTCAGATCCGACAGGCGTATTCCCAATCATATCCGATTGTCGGAACCAATGAAATCCGAAGCATTCCGGTTCCGATTGACGGTTGATGTCGGACTTTATCAGTTTCCGATACCAGGATCCGATATCGATTCCGGAACCAGGAATCCGACGATAATCCGGTATTTTCCTTGCGCCTTCCGAAGAGCTCCGTGGGATTCCAATAGGAACCGATCGGAACTCATCGGATTCTAGGCTAGGATTCATTCTCCCGGGTAGACAATAGAAAGTTCATTATTTTCAACTTGACGAATATATTTATCGAAAGAAATATAAGCTACGTTGAATAAATCAGCAACTGAACATATGTTCAAAAGACTTTAATGCTGTATGTTTCAATTGAGTGTGAACATTATTTCGTTACCTTTTTCAAGTGTAAGATGTCTTAATAGGACCTGTTCTTTCTTATGTTGAAACCAATAGAAAAACATCATGTCGAAAGAATGAGTATGAAAAAAATGTATTTGAAAACATAAGACTTTAGCAAATTTTTCTTTTCTCAGTTAAAAGCTATCCTGAAGACTAAAAACATTATTAAATTTCATAAAAACTACAAAAGGAACAAATAAATAACCGATGTCTATATCAGCTCTAGAAAAAAAATGAACAAATCGCATCTATGAGAATAAAAATTCTGGGTGGGGCGATTGTCCCACCTTGCCCCAATGGTGGCCCGCCGATGCAGCGAAGTATCTAGAAAGAAAATCATAAATATTATTTGATATTAAAAATGATTACACATACACTCCATGAAATAGAATTAGCAATAAGTAAATGTGCAAAACATTTGGCAACATTTCTTAATTTAATACTTTCAAGACAATGAATATAATCTCATATTGATTTTGGAAAACTTTTTCAAAGCATCCTGAATTGTTGAATATAGTGTTTGGCGAAGTTTTACTAAATTTATTTTAGTTCCATCAATAATTATTTGTTGTTTTTCTTCTAAAAGAAATATTTTAATTTAATTTTACAAATGACTAATTCGACTTGCTTCTGTCGTCATCACCATTATCTTTTTTCTCATCACCCCGATCATTAGCAGTTGAACTTGATTTATTTTCATCATCACTACTTTTATGGAAAAACATTTCTCAAATAATATTATATTGTGCTTCCCAGGACAATCATTTCGACCGTCTAAACGACCATCTTAAAAGGTCTGAAACGGCTATAAAACGGTATTACAAAGCATTCATTTTCACCTTATTTCTTCGTAACCCGTCAGCTCGTTTACGGGCCGTTTTCTTGAACGTATGGGTTCGGGTTTTTCATATTTTTCACCAAATTTAAGGACATCTAAACAAAAAGAAGGATAAGAAAAGTATTTTATTGAATACAAATCATATCCAAGGTTTGATTCAGGCCCGTATGGATCTTATATAATCATGTGTATATTAATTATGTTCATGCACTAAATGAAGACAAGTTGAAATAGCTGGATTTTCTTTAAACACTGTAAACTAGAAAATAAGTTATAGTTTAATCACGGATATTCTAGGAATGACTATATGAATTCAACCAGGTTTTTTTCAAGTCTATGAAAATCAATACCGATTTTCAACAAATGGTATTTTGCTGGTGAATAAATTTGAATTTATACATTTTGCGGAAACCAAGCATTTCATAGAAATCCGAAAATCAACTAGCGAATCATAAATTTTAAAAATTAGGTGACCATACTTTCAGTCGATTTTGGCATTCCTAGAATTTCGATAAAAATTACAGTGAATTGATCTTCTCGCATAACAAATAAACCTTGAATCATATCTCGTGTATATTTTTTTTAATGATTTATCAAGTAAATTTTTTAATGTTGAAAATATAGAATTTAATTCACATCGATTAACTTGACACCATTTTTATCTTCATTCTTTTACGAATCCAATTACTAGTTCAACATTATCATTTGATGAGTTTTCGAGTAAAAGAACTAATATATGTAGTGCTATCGTCTCATGTAACTAAATGGAAAAAGAAAATTAGTAAATATTCTTTATCTGTTTAATAATACTTGCAGCATATTTTGATTTTATAAATCTGCAATAAATTTTATTGTTCACAAGCATTTGAATTTATAATTATATTGATATTGGCGACCAAATGATGAGGCATATGTTTGATTTATTTGCTTGATCAACAAGAAGATTGATGTTTCTTTCTAAATTGTCCCATTCTACGCGTTGATATTCTCGAGATGATTTATCAGTTGATGATGCCTAACCCAGGAGAATCATTCCGAAAGCAGCTCGGTTGAATTTTACGTGAATTTCGATAGAATCGACGAATTCCTCTAGGGTCCAGGTTGTCGACCGACATTCGGATCCCTAGTGCTGGGATCCGACATTCTAGCACGGCTCTAAGTGATATATGATGCTGAACTCAGTTATTAAGTTCTACTCAACTAATTATATAAGATTTCCTCATCAGATCCGGGAGTAGTTCCTCAACCCAGAATCCCATCGGATTTTGTTGAATGCTAGGATCTTATAGAATTCGATATCGAATTCATTCACCTAGGTGATGAATGACCACAATGAGATGAAGATAGTGGATTAGAAACAGAAGTAAATTTTGATTTGAACATTTTTCCTGAAGAAAAGCGAATATTATATGAAAATATATTGTGAACGGACGTGTTACCTCGTATCCGACAAGCTTCTGTTTATTTGAAAATAGAAAAGGTTGAATTTAAATCATTTTGAAAATACTTTTTAGCTTTAGATACAATATATCTACGAGTATATATGCGTTCTCATGGTCGTATTGATCGACTAACATTATCCCATGATCAAGGTAAATTAGTTCTCTCAAACCACCAAGTTTTGTTCGACTTTTTTTGCTGAAGATTCAGTTCCTAGTGAAGGTAGCATTGTGATAACAGACGCGAGAAGTTCCACGTCAAAGATAAAAATGAAAATTTAATTGTAATTATTCCGACCCTAGTCAACTCTACCTAGAAGAATCACCAGGAAGTCCCTAGGAATTTAGTTGTTTTGCGGGGACTCTCTGGGGACTCCCCAGGGGTTGTCTCGGGAAAATGGATGAATTATCTAATTACTAATAATTTCTTCTTAATGTTTTTTAAATTTAAAATAATTAAGGAGTTTTTTTTAATTTAGATATCTCATCAATTCTCCCTAGACAAATCCCCGGGGGAGTCCCCCAAATAAAAAGTTCCCTGGGATTCACGACAGAGACTCCCCAGGGATTTTGTTATTTTGCGGGGACTCCCTGGGAAGTAGTCGGAGAGAGTGAATTAGGGGACAATATCATTGATAACAACACAACTAGATAGTTTATCTACAGCAATAGATGATAGTATTGCTTTTTTCTAGGAAAAACTACCTGCTTTAAAATGCTTTTGGCTGCAATGCAATAGGATAACACTCGTTTATGATGAATTAGTCGTACCACTGTTTTACATTACATCGAATCCCAAGTTTAGAAAAATTTCATTTGCATATTACTGTTGGCGAAAGCAAAACATTTTTTTGATGGTAATGATTTGAAGATAAATATTAATAATCATATAACACAATTAAACAAATTCACGTTTAATATTCGTTCATCAAGCAGTTTTTATAATGAAATTGATTTACCGTTCAATGAAGATATTCAAAAGATATTTATTGATTTTAACAATAAACAAATTATCTATTGGGTTGATTATTTTCCAGGTGGAATATATGAATATGTTTGTCAAGTATCATTATCTAATGAACACTCTTTTGACCATGGATCTTTCATTCGAATTACTCAATCATTTCCACTCATGGAAACATTAACTGTACGCAATTAAAAACAACAAATTGATGAACGATTTAGAAAATCAAAGAATGTAAATCGACATTTATCAATCATTAAATATTCTTATCTTAAACAACTTTATCTTATTGATACTTACATCGAGATTACAATGAACAATTCTTATTCGATACTAAGGAGTGTTTACATGCAGTATGAACTAGTTAAACAAGTGATACGCAATTTCACAAGAAATATAACATGAAATAATTGTGCGAACATTAATTACGTAGATTTATGTACAGAAATAAAATTTTCTGGATATGCTGATGACTTTTCTGCTGGAAAACAATAACTTAAACATATAAAAGACTATTTTCTTCAAACACAAATAGATTGATTATTGTTAATTTTTATTGAAGTATAACATAAATAAAATGAGACTACAATTAACAAATACTAGTAGACATCGAGAAAAAAGTATGCATCTAAAAGGATTTGAATTTTATTGAAACCAACAAAGTAGAGTTTCAGAAATAAATACGATCTAACCTAAAATCGGAATAGTTTAGAAAGAGATTTTCATTTAAATAGTTTGTGCAATTCACATTAGATAAAACGAAGAAAGTTTCTGATCTACAAATACTTATTATCGTAGGTAATGGAGAATAATTTATTAAAATAACTGTCACGAATTACAGAAACAAAATAAAGATTAGAATTCCTGATATTTTCTCCTTCTTTTTATGCATTGCGATTTGTTACAGACAATATTCATTGAATTATATTAATCAAAATATTATTTTTGTGTACTCAAAAAGTGAGTACACTCTAGAATCGGTCAGTGTGTCCGTCCGGCCGTTTACACGATAACTTTCGAAAGGAGAGTCAGATCGTGATGAAAATCTCTACACAGTTCAGCCTCATCAATATCTCAGTCGAGTTCGAAGATGCGAAGGATCCGTCGAGAAATGGCTGAGTTATCGAAAAATTTGTCATTATTGACCAGACCATCCCTGAGGGGGAGTACAGGCATTTTTCAAAAACAAAAGTTTTTCTCAGAATTATCCAGAACATATATAAATCGACTCAGTTTTTAACGCTGACTCCGAATCTGATACTAGTTTTGAACTAAATCGTAGCTTTCTAACGAAACATCGCCTGAAAACGGTCTCAAAATACACGAAAACTGCATCCAGAAACCAAAGTGCCTAGTTTCTCATGATAATTTTGGTGTTCAGACATTCTAGAATGACTCATATATCCCACGTACTTTTTGCAGTACACATAACTCTCGGATGAAATCCGACGTTTTCCACATTTATTTTATGTTGAAAAAGAAAATAAAAATATAAAATATTCATGTCATTGACTTGATTCCAATCTCAAGCAGAATCATGAATATCCATTGATTTTGTCATATTATTAATGCATCAGCGTTGATTACTTCTGAAAGTTTGTTTGAATAACCTATCGTCTTTTCAGAACACCGTGTACTATTAAATACTCTCCTTTATCAAAGATCATTGAGCTGATTGTTTTAGTTTACATAAGATAAAATTGTTTACATCTCAATTTTTTATATAAAACCTTATTCTAAGTTGTCTCTACGCTAAATTCTTTTTGCTTGTTCTTCATGTTCTTCTTATCAATACCGATTATGTTTCATGCATCGACCGAATTGTGTTCTAACGAACTAGTGAAGAAAGAGAGAAAAAAGAATATGATAGATATTTCATGACGATCAAACTATAGAAAGAAAATCAATTATTATTTTGCATCTTCCAGACAACAAGCTAACCTAAAAGAACTAGAAGCTTCAATTCAATATTATATATAACATCAATCAACAAGTTGCAACAGAGCGACATGTGTCGCGTGACATCTTATTGGCCAACTAGAATTGGCAAATGAATAAAATTCTATTAAATGCTTACTCGGTTCGACCGTTTTTTTTTCCATTCATTCTTTTCTTCTTTGCACACAATTGATTGAAAGATTATTAATTTTCTGTCCCATTTGAATAGTTTCCAATAGTAGAATGCCATATGCTAATCAACCAAATGTTCAAGTGACGGAGTTAACCGAAGATAATATTAAATTCATTATTGAAAATACAGATCTCAGCGTAGCTAATGCTATTCGTCGTTGTATGATTGCTGAAACACCAACAATAGCCATTGATTCTGTGCAAATCGATTCGAATACAACTGTATTATTCGATGAATTTCTTGCTCATCGTATTGGATTAATTCCATTATATAGTGAAGAACTTGTTGATAAAATGAATTATCATCGTGATTGTGCATGCGAAGGTTATTGTCCTCAATGTTCAGTTGAATTTATACTTGATGTCAAAAATAAAGATAATCATACAAGAAATGTAAGAAGATATATATTTAGAAAGAAATTTTTTATTTTTAAAATTTTATCTAATCTTAGGTTACATCGGCTGATCTTATAACGAGTAATCCAAATTTAGTACCGGTGACGTCAAAAGCTAAAAGCGATGATGATGGAAGAGATAATTTAGTTGATCGTAAGTTTTATTTTTATTTTTTGTTAATGAAAATGTCTCGACTGATGTGAGGTAATGGGGAAAAGTTTTAAAAAGAAACATAGTTTAGACCTTATTTTGTGTAATGTAAAAATAATTGCATCAAGTCATTCTCAAATTGTGAAAGATTGTTTTGCAAGCTATTCATAAACAATGGTGTTTTAAGGAGAACGAAACTCGTAGAAAGATCGATTAAGCAACATTTTATTTTTTGATAAATTTCACCTTTTCAGTGAAGGTCGTAGATAATATGGTGACGCTTCATTCCCCCTCCCCCCCCCCCAATACTTTGTTCTCTTGTAAATGGCATTAACATGAGATAGCCCCGACGAAGTGTTCTCGAATCCGAAGATTTCCGTGCCTAAAATTTTCGTAAACTATTAAATCATAATTCTGAAGTTTGATTCGCCACGACAATCTTTATCAAGATTCTACAATCATTGTGAACAAAAATAAAAACAGACTCATTGAAGAAGAGAACGATCTTATATTGATACGAGATAATATATTCATAACAATAAAAGAAAATATTATTTTTGTTTAGATATTCTAATTGTTAAACTTCGACAAAATCAAGAACTTCGTTTAAAAGCTCATGCTCGAAAAGGTTTTGGTAAAGAACATGCTAAATGGATTCCAACTTGTGTAGGAGAATTTCGTTTTTCAAGAATTAAAATATTAATGGATTGAATATTTTAGGGTGTTTCATTTGAATATGATCCAGACAATAGTCTTCGTCATACAGTTTATCCAGTACCTGATGAATGGCCACATTCAGAACATTCTGGTAAAGAGAAAAATATTTGTTTCGGAATATCAATCTATGCCATAATATATTTCAGAATTAGCTGAAGATAAACATGAAGCACCCTATGAACTAAATAAACAACCAAATAAATACTTTTTTAATGTTGAATCAGCCGGTGCATTAAAACCAGAAACAGTAAGTTTCACATCTTATTTTCGCTTCTTATCGATAAACGATGATTTATTTACTTTTAGATTCTTTTATCTAGTTTGAATGTTCTTAGACAAAAATTGAGTAATTTACAAACATTACTTAAACATGAAACATTAGAAGGATTATAAATAAAATAAATAAAGTTTTTTTTTCACTATTCATTTTTTTCTGGTCTATTCTAGATATATACGAATTTTGTTTCTATTTACTATTTATTTTTTTTGTTCAGTAAATAAAATTTCCTTTTCTTATGCTTAATCGTTTATTATTATTATTCTCGTCTTTCATTTTATTTTTTCCTAACTTAATGCCGAGGAAAAGTAAGACAGTTTAGATTTCATTCATTTATTTCTTTATTTTATCGACTATTTTTATGCAATAGATGTCCGATCGAAATTCTGATGGACACTCACCGATTATAAATCTGTCTTTAGCAATAAATGAACATGAGCAAATTAACGAAAACAACGACTTTTCAAAGACAGTATCAAGTTCAGGTATAAAAATTTCTTCATGTTATGAATCGATCAAGGAGCATTTTTAATAACAACTGTGAAAGAATCTGTTTTTCAAAAAAATATAACTAAGAGTATTCTCATCTTGCCTGAGAGTATTAACTCTATACTATCATGTTTTTAAGATGAATATTCAACAGACAACGATCATCTGATAATTTAACATTCTCAGGGAACTCTTCAGGAACAGATTTAATTACGTCTCTGTTAAAAGAGCGTGTCAGGATAACGTACATTATTAAATATTTTTAAAATTCTTACTTTTCAAGCGAAGACAGGATATTATTATTTTAATATTTGGAAATAATTATCTATGCATCTATTGATAGAAAATACTTATAAGAATGAAAACAGGCATCACAGCTGCATATTCTCTTTGACATAGAAAAAACAAATTAGTTGCCTACCATGAACCTCTTCGTAAAAATTTCCTATGCATGATCAGAAACTAAGAAATATATCCTGCTGTTGACTGGAATGCGGATGTTTTCAAAGTAAGCGATGACAGAAATGATCAAAGTGTTTGGCACAAAAGGAAATGCCTCAGAAGAAACTGTCGCTGATGAGATATCACGGGCTATCTTTCAATTTATTAATGTTAGTTTGCATATTTTCAATCTTTTGTTTATATTAGTAAAATTTATCTAACTAAGTAAAAGATGAAATGAGTCAGACTTTTGTAAAAGTAATAAACATAGCTAACTATGATTTTGTCTTTCTCGTAGAACCACGGACGACTGTCATATATCTACCTGGAGTAGCGTCTGTTTTCTCTGCAACGGTTCAACAACCGAATTTCTCAAAGGTACCGATAAAAGAATCACATCGTCGACGCTCAAAAACAACTTCAACAGATATTTTTGATTATGAATCACCAGCAAATAGTTCTTCTCAAGCCTCAATATCAGCACCAAATAATTTGCATTTTTTTCAATCACTCAGAGACTTAACACACAAGGAATTATATCGTGCGCATCCATTTAGTTTTCTTGGCAAAGAAGTTATTTCAGTAACAGGAACAACAAATTGTCCTGAACCAATTGCACCTATCGATGATGACGATAATAAAGCAATAATTGATATACATGACAAAAGATCCAAGTCTTTTTCTACTGCAACAAATAAATTATCTTTATCGGATGAAATTACACCCCAACAAATACATTTTTCATTAAATGAAGAAGAAAAAATTCAAATGATACGACGACGTTCAACATTAGGCAATACATCTGGATCTGTGCTTCCACCATACCCAGTTGAATATATAACGAATTCCAATAATGATGATAATGTACAACCTCATCTATTTTCTGAACCATCACCAAATACAATGGTTGCAGATTTTATACCGAATTCAATGACCATCAATGTATTTGAAGTGTTTATTTATGCTTGGGGTGTATTCGCCTTCTTTTTTGATATGGTTACTGATCTAGTTTTAGCTCATGCCTATTACTTAGAAGGAGCTTATTGGCTTTTCATACTAACATTAATGTGTGTTATTCTACCAAATTTGACTTTGTCGATTTTTTCACTTGTTTGGTATATGGATAGTAGTCAATTAAAAGCCGTTGCAAATGAAAAACAAACGACAACGCAATATAATACTTCGATGGATGAAACAAGTTTGTCGGATGATTTAAATGAAAAAGATCAAGAACGTATTAATAATAAAAATCCTGAATTAATTCCATTGAATCAAAAACAAAGTTCCTCTTGTCAAACAGAAGATTTATATGATGAAGATCAACAAGATAGTCATATATCGCGTGTAAAATCGAAATTACAACCACCAGAGAAAGATGTGCGGCAGCAAGATTATATTCAAGGAAAATATTTTCAAATTTCAGCAGCAACTGCCAATATTTTAACATGGATTATTCGAATTATTATACTTGTATTACAATTAGATTTATGTTTGAAGTGAGATAAAGCATGAAATTTAATATCCTATGAAAGAAATAAGTCGGTTAATCTCACAAAGAGTCTTTATGTCGGTTACTATATCAAAATCTTTCAATAACTGAAGACCCTTTATGTCTGCAGAAGCGAAACTTTTTCAGAAAAAATGTGGAAACTTCGGATTTCATCCGAGAGTTATGTGTACTGCAAAAAGTACATGGGACATATGAGTCATTCTAGAATGTCTGAACACCAAAATTATCATGAGAAACTAGGCAC
>OENM01000130.1:76093-86500 GCA_900239745.1 Rotaria magnacalcarata | reverse complement strand
TTTGTTTTTGAAAAATGCCTGTACTCCCCCTCAGGGATGGTCTGGTCAATAATGACAATTTTTTCGATAACTCAGTCATTTCTTGACGGATCCTTCTCATCTTCGAACTCGACTGAGACATTGATGATACTGAACTGTGTAGAAGATTTCATCACGATCTGACCCCCCTTTCGAAAGTTATCGTGTAAACGGCCGGACGGACACACTGACCGATTCTAGAGTGCACTCACTTTTCGAGTACACAAAAACCAAAATCATAGAAATCTATAAACTTGAGACTTCTTATATTACCGGTTTCATCTATGATTTCTATATGATGATTAGTAGAAGTCAACAATTGATTCATTTAGGTATATTCGCGGTTTATATTATACATGGAAAGGTTTTCGAAAACGTCATAATCCAAAATGGAAACGTTTTTATTTAACTAAACAAATATTAATTGATGCTGACATTGCCTTATTACGTGTATTTGATTGTTTTATGGATTCGGGTTCACAAGTTACATTACAATTATATATTATGTTAAGGCTTGGTTCAACATCAATGAAATGTAATTAACATCGAATATAGATTTATAAGAATTTTTGTTTCTGAACTTTGTTTTAGTTGATACGCTATTCTTAAAACAAACATTATCGATTGTTTCCTCACTTGGTTCATTAGCATATGCGCTTAGTGGTTATTCGCGATGTTGGCGACATATGCAATTGACACATTCGCCACAAGATTGGCCAAAAGGAAAACCTCCACCACAATTAGTGTCATGGTGGAGTACGATTATTCAATGGGTATTAATTTTTAAATAATATNTTTTTTTTCCGCTTTATTAAGTTTTGGTATTTATTTCTAATCACTCCAAGAGTATTGGCGCTTGCTATGTTTGCAGCAACATTTCGTTCGTGGTTTTGGATCATACTCATTGCACATTGGTTTGGAATGCTTTTTTGGATACTTCGTTTTGTAAATATACTTCTATTACAATATGTAAATGAAAATTGTTTGTTTTTTCTAGCGAACAATCTTTTGTATTAGTGATCAGTCAAAATATCATCCACGAGAAGCTATTTTTGAAAAATGTTATAATCTTGTTTGCTCATATATATTTATATTTTGTTATATGGTAGGTTATTTTCGAAAGAAAAGCTAATATTGAATAGCCCTGAACTATATATTTCTGCGGAATTTGTTATCGTTTGTACTTCATTCATTCCAACCAGTTTCAGTATTGGGTCTATTATTTTTACGTTTTCCTTGATAATACGAAAGCTTTCTTTATTGATTTCAACTCGTGTATTAAGCAAAATCAAAAAAGATTCATTTCACCGATTCTGATTCTATTCAAGTAAGATAATCTAATTGTCTTTCGATTCACATTGACGAACAATCTCATTTTTTCTTTCACAGCGATACCATTATATCTTTTGGAAAAGAAAATAGTCTTTTCTTGATTGTTTGTTTTTGTTCGATAAAAAGATAAAACTATAATTAGGAAAATTTGGCCAGATCAATTCAAACAAAATCTATACATATTTTATTACTATGAGAGATTCTTTCTTCTATTGAACTTATTTCGTTATACTAATTTATTTCTTTTAGAATCTTCGCAAAGGTGATACTCGTGCGCATTATATTGGCTTTTATACAATCTATTACATCGAAAACATTGCTTTTTCAATCATATATGCGATTCATTCAGCTGAATCAAATATAATATTTAAATATTCACTTGTCACATTTGTCTGTTGTGGTTTTTGGTTAGCTGTTTTATTTCAATTTCTCTATTATCGATTTTTGCATCCAAGTGATCATGTTCGTCTTAGTATAAAACAAAACATATCGTCTATTGTACATATTCGAACACTGTCCGACTCCAGTCGTATAGGAAAATCCAAATCCTGTGAAGATATTATTAATCAACATGATACACAGAATACATATGAGCATAATGAACTTCTTGAAACATCATCACAAGCCGAAAGCTCAATTGATGAACGTTGGTATAATCGTTTTGCAAAACGAAATCGACAAAAACTTATTTCTCAACAGCAAGCTATCGATGAAAAAGTTCGAATAAATCGAGCACAAAAACAATTAGAAGAAGCCATCAAACATCGAAACGAATCATCGAGTAACTTTCTAAAACGAATATCAACCAGATTCAAACCATCAGCAACAACGTTAGAAACAGAATCTAACAATAGTACTGAAACTCATCTAATAAATGATAATGAAAAATGTGTAAATCCTGTCAGTGTATCATTAGCGAAGCCCGAAGAAGAAGAAGAAGAAAAAGAAAACAATGATTCTAATAGACTACATATTGCTTTTATATCCAATAAACGAACATCTCAACATCAACAACAATCGAACTTATATGATATTAACGAAGATACACATGGCTCAGAAGAAAATCAAAATGACACATCATCACGTACAAATACAACTAATTACGAAGGTGGAAAAGGAGTGATTTTAATTCCTGCAAAACTAACGTCTCATAGATTGCCCTTTTCCTCGTCTATTAACAAATAAATATTATCATTAACTTCTGTATGTTAATGATGAGTTCAGGGTTGGTTAGTCAGTCAGTTCATTTTAACAAAAAACGACACGCACATAAGAGGATTCAATTAACAGTCATCTTTCACAGCTTCTTAGCGTTATTAAAATTTCCTGTAATTAGAAATCTTCTATTTGATAAGAAATTCAAGATGAAAAACACTTGTACAGAAAATATTCGATCCATCAGTGGATTGCTGAGATACAGAAAAGCAAAATTCACCAGTGACACTATTCTGACCTATTTCAATAAGCTAAACAAAAACAATGTTTAACTAAATGTCTTGTTGTTCATGTTACTGAAAATAAATTTTGATCATTTTCTTTTCCGAGGACGAATCAAGAATGATCTCTTTGTTCTGTATTATTAAAACTTTATCGTTCAATTTATCTTTTAGGATCACAGAAATAGCAAATTATGATAAATATTTGTCTGTTTACCTCGTCTTTAAACAATCATGACAGTGATGCATTATTTTATCTGTTGTCGAAATACAAATGCAACATACATATTTATTGTGTTTTTTTTTCTTTTCTTGTAATTATTGATTATCTTGCCGAATATGCTGTGCAACAGTGAATACAACTTTTTGAAAGAAAGTATCCATTATTGAGTTAATTCTTCCTATGTTAATCAATACATACCTATATTTCATTTAGTCGATTATAATTGTTATCTTGTTTTTTTTTCCGAATCTCTTTCTGTTGTTTTTCTTGTTCATTACGAATGATTGTCTTGGATAGATGAAAAATTCAGTAAGATTATCTGTTAGCTTTATTATCTGGTAGAGTTATTTTGTATTTTAGTTTATTGAGCTGAGTGTAGTCAGCTACTTGTACTCTAGTCATATTTTTACTCAGTTGGTATATCTTGTGACGAATACAGAATCCTATTTAAATACGTGTTTCGTCTACATTATACATTTATGTGAATTCTTTAGTTGTTTTTCTTTTGTACGTATACCTATGTGTGTATTAGATAAAATAGATAAAAAAAGACAGTTTTCTGTTGGGTACACACGTTACCTTATGTCTTAAAAGCTTGTATTCTTGTTAATGAAAATATTGATTACGAAGAGACTAATGATATTTGCTTGTTGTAATTAATAAAAATGAATTTTTTTTGAAATAAATCAATGAATAAAATTTAGATTGCAAAGATAAAATAAAATGAATCGTCAAGTGGGTTTATTACGTCAACATGAAATTCGAGCTTCACAACAAGTTGTACAACAACAATCAACGCAATCGCTTGCACGCATTCAAGAATATAGTTCAACACCGCCACAACGATCACAACGTAGTTCTGAAGCAGCAAATATGTTCATAACACGTATACTCGATGAATGTGGACTTGAAATAAAAATGGCCGATGAAGAAAATATGAATAACAATGATGAATTAAATGTGAGTTAGAGAATTGGAAATACAAGAAAGAAATATAATCGAGATTGGGGGATTTTCATATCTACATCGGCTAATCAATGTTTTACAGTCACGATAGGCACAAGTGAAAAGGAAAAGTCTGTAATTTGGTTAACAACGCTTTCAAAAGAACTCCAAATTCTTCCAGATTTATTCGGGTGTAGATTAGATTTAGATCTATAGCTCTCCGGATGAGAACGTGACTAACAAAAACTAATTGTTCACCCGCCTTTTCAGAGAGAACCGACATATTGATATTTTACGTGTGTCGATAGTCCCAGGATCCCAGAATAAACTTCAGGTTCATAGTCTTCTACTACTGAGATTAATCCTGCGTTTTATCCGACAGTCCTTAATTGACTCAGAAGCTATGGTCAATAGTACATTTGAGCCATAGGGATATTTTCCGCAGCTGTTCGATTCTCAAACCATTTCACTCAGCAAATTATTCAATCCGTCATTTCGACTTTGATCTCAATTTTATGGGAAACGATGATACCATTTAAAAAAATTCAGAATAAAATTTTTTTTTATTTTCTGTAGCTTGAACTTAAAGTCGATCAAGGTATCTTAGCCAAACATCTCTCACAACGTTTACGTTCATCATCCGACAGCAATACCAATACAACAGCTGCACTGTCACAAATATCTTTAAAACAATTTGAAACTGAATTAATCTCCTTCTTTTCCAACGATTCAATATTTCGTTCGTCTCTACTTCCAACATCAAGTGCCGATGACGTATCACCGCTTCGTGCTCAACAACAAGATAGTCTTATGCGTATATTATTATGCGTTGATGAATTACAAATGTTTTTAGCAAAATATTTACTCAAACGTCTTGTTCGTTTTGATAATAAAGGTGGTGATCGTGTCATTGTACAAAATTTACCGTTGTCAATGATACGTCTTATATTACAAACATTTCATTATCTTCCTATAGGAAAATTAACCAATGCTAAAGACTTACTCTATTTTTATTTGGATGTTATTGATTTAGTTACGAATAATGATGTACGTTGTCAAATGATTTCACTTGTTACAGATATTTTTTGTGATGATTATTTACAAATCGATATTGTTACAAAATTAGAAGAAAAACTCAAGTCAACTAATATTGATATTATTAAGCAAGTTCTATCGACATTAACAACAATACAACTCAATGATTCAACGGATAGAAGAATACGAGAAAGAATTATTCCAATGATTATGACAGGAATTTCAGATGTTAAGGTGGAATGTTTTAATTATCTATTTGAAACATCAACAAAAATTAATATGTTCGAAACAGTACTATTATTTCGTGATGTTGCAACTGTATCTGGCAGACGGTAAGCCACATAAATTTTTCAAAATGCCGAATCGATTCATAAAATACCAGAGTTAGGAACTCATTTATGAACTTTTCGCTCTTCCTGTTTGGTTATTCGAGCTGTTTTGTCATTCAACGAAAAGCTCGAACGCAACTAGTTTTAAGTACGCCATTGTAAAAATCGGTTCTGGCATTCTGTATGAACAATATCTCGTTCAAATCTGTGAAAGCATAAGTAGTCGAATTTTGTTATTCTCTTTTCTTCATTACAATAGTGGAGTATAATTGTAGAGCGTGAAATTTCGTGTAAAATAAATTGACAGTGTACTTGAAATCCCGATTTTCCCTAAAACGATAATTTCTACTGATCGTCCTATTTCATTGAGGAATGTTTGTTTTAAAGAAACTCCTTCTCTCTTTAGATCCGATCGTTTGACATGTTCAACAACAGATAATTTTCAAACTGTACAAAGTCTTTTCGAGCGATTTGAACATTATTTCAATTCATCGCGCATTCTTTTTCGAACATGTCAAGAAAAACATCCAATAACTGCTGATTTATGTTTAAAAATAAATAGTTATTTTTTATTCGATTTTTTCATTGGCATTCTGCTTGCAAATCGTTCATATTATAATAATCTAAAAACATTCATTAAAAAGCTCGGCGAAGATCCATCTATAATTCGTTCGATTTATTTACATTTAACATCGAATCTCTCATTTGTTATAAAATTTGCTCAGCATATATTTCGTTTTGCTATAGCCATATTTCAACATTTATCCTTTGGCAATTTTCCAACAATAACAACAACAAACAATTCGTTATCATCATCAAATGTTATTCATTTACAAATCGGTTTACAATTAGGCTTTATGCTTATTGATTTACTTTTTTCAGTTAGTGAAAATATAAAACACACGACTGATTTCAATGAACAAATTATCAATGCGCTTGTTCGATTGGCTATTCTATTTCAAAATCGATATTTACAAAGATTACATATACTTAAATTACTCAAACGTTTTTGTTATCGATATAAATCAAAAGTATTAAATTGTGAATCATATATAAAAAACTTATTTGAATATATTGATACATTTCGAGTATGTTTTATCAGTTTAGTTGAGAAATAGAATTAAAATAGTATTGACTGCATTTTTAGGGTGATCATCTTCGGTTGGTATTTTCGATTCTTGCTTCAATGTATAATACAGGTGTATATAATGATTTAAATATGTTTGTTACTAAATGTTTAATACAACCATATAAAGAAAAAGCTCGTGGTGTTTTTGGTGCTATTGAAATTTTTCGTTCGCTGCTTCTTAGACACGTGACTGATTTAACACAAGCACCAAACAATGGTAAGACTCTATAGGATTTGATTTTGATGAAAAGTAACTCGGTAAATCTGTCGAATTTTTCATTCTATCGAAGCTTAATTAATCGCAGTTTATCCGTTTATTTTACTGAACGCTTTCGCTGTATAGAGTAAGAACACGAATTATAGTTTTCTCACAAATTAGGTTGATCCTATCGTGCGGTAGCTTTTGAAAACTCTACAGCAGTATTACTGAGCTAATAAGAAGTATACTCATAGTTTTAACGCTGATAGACGATTGTTCAGTCTATTTATAAAAAGAAAATGAGAGAGATTCATAACTCTGATTTAAGAATGGGGAGAAGCGAAAAATTTCGTATAATTATTCTCATTCGTCCGTGTCATTAAGAAGATTTTATGGAATCATTCTTTTAGGTAATACTCGTCTGGATGGAAAAATGTCCAATCATGAAAATGAATTAAAAGATCTTCTTGGTCTTGTACAATCATCTGGTATGCAATGTCCCCAAACATTAGCACTTTTCTATGACGAATTAGCAACAATACTTGGTGCAGCTAATTCCAAGCAAACAAATAAACAACAACAACAATTCAATTCATCATCTACTCAACTTGATACGCATTCACTCGATTGGTTTGCTATATCAGCAGCTGATATGTTTCAAGAAGCATTTCTGAACGATACTGATGCATCTACAACAACTAATTCTCTTGACATAAATCGCTTTGCTCAACAAACTCGTATTGTCTATAATTTCGATGGACAAACAACAAATGCGTCCATACTTAATCTAGCAAATATTATTTCAAAATATCATCAGTATCGAACCATGAGTGATACATGTTCATCGCCCATCTTATTAGCGCCAATGCTGCGTTTAATTGTATTGACATCATGGTCAAATATCGATCAAGTTGATGCTGTTCTTCAATGTTCATTACGCATACCAGATGTATTACCATCAGAGGATATCGATATTGATGTGCCGAAATCTTTAGAATCTTATCGTGAAAAATTAAATGAATTTTCGAGTTCATCATTGAATATTTTGTGTGATGTTTATTATTATGCAAGTCGACTATTTCGAGAAATATGTAATTTACTTTCATTAGAATTAAATCAAAATGAATCATTAATATCAACAAGACTCGAACAATTGACAGACATTGAGGAACATTTTTCTATTTGTGTCCAAATATGTCGACAAAAACATGGTTTCTATGAACCGATTTGTTCGAATATTGAAAGAAATAAAATGAAAAAAGTTTCAAAGAAAATTACAACAACCAAAACGAAGGCAAATAAACAACAAGGAACAAAGTACGATTTCGATTGAAAATTATTCATAAATTAACAGCAATAATTTATTTAGACGAGCTGCTCCTGTATCGGACGATGAAGAAGATGAAGAAAGTCGAAGTGAAGACGAAGAAAATACAAATAAGAAAAAACCTCGAACAGCAACTGTAGCAAAACTAAAGCCAAAACCTAGTAAGTATCTTCTTGAAGCTATACACAAAAAATATCCGAGTTCAGATAGATATTCCGCATCGTTAAGTTTATCGGTAATAATTTAGTTTTGATATATTGCGAATAGCTTGTCTTGTCTTCAGGACGAAAACAATTTATTTATTTCTGCAAACATCTAGAGAAATGCCTGATTTTTCTATTTAGTAGCCTATTGTTGTAACTTTCTTAGATAGAAATCGATAGCGGAACGATTATGCGTTGGTATATATTAAGACACTAGAATATATTAGATCTTCAGTACAGATAAGACGCTTGGAAGACGTTTTTCTGCAAAGTTTTCTTTACAATCGNAAGATGAAATTTAAATTGTGCTCTTTGGTTTGACCTGTAAATAGTGATGAGTTTGAGGTAATTAGTTAATTGGTTTCTGCAAGAGAATCACATCTACGAGAATATCAATAGGATAAATACGAAAGCAACTGTTCATTATGATAGACCCATTATATAACATAATTTGTTTTATTAAGAACCAAAATCAAAACAATCATCAATGTTTGACATGTATGAATTCGATATACGTCCACTTGAATATGTAACATTTCCATATATATCAAAATATCTTGAACGTCTACCGAAAAGTAAGGACAAACAGCGTTTAACTATTCTTCGTTGTGTGTCAACATTGATGGGCGATCTTCATCGGCTGTTAACAACAAATAATTCATCAATATCATCTATTGGTATGGTTAAAAAGCGTTTTATTACTCATACAGCACCAACAACTTTACTGACTCAACAAATACGTGTCGATACGGATGATAACGATGAAGATGTGGATGAAAATAATGATGATAAACTTGATTTTATAACTTTGGAATATTTCGAAATGTTTTTATTACAAGTTATAAATACGATGAAATATATTCATACATTTATGAGTGCGTCAAATACCGATGCGGCAACTCAATCCATGGAAATTGATGATGATGATATGAATTTTATAATTGATCGTGATCAAAGTCGCAATATCGCTAGTCGAGCGTTCTATTATGCACTCGATAGTTTTTATTTCCTATTAAGTTTATTTAAAGTAAAACAAACAAATTGGCAAAAGGATTTAGATCGAGATGAAACATGTTTAAGTCATTTATTAAAAACTATTAGTAATCAAATTATATTAGCAAAGAAAACAACTGGAAAAGAAGAAGAAAATGAACGTGTTCGAATTTTGAAGAAAATTTTCACATTTACAGATATTCTGAATTTGATCGATTCAACACGTCTTTGTCAATCTCTGGAATTATTTATTCAATTATTTGATGACGACACACAGCAGGTATATTTCATCAACTAGTTCTATTCGTATTCCACAAATGCGAATTCATCGAAAATTTATCTTCTTCCTTCAGCTCTTCAGAATCCAATCAACATTTTTCTAAAAGGATTTTGTTTTCTTGCTTTTAAGGATGAACTTTACAAAATATTTACTGGCAAATGTCGTCAATTATTAGAAGAATGTAGTCTTGATGCAAATTCAAGTACGGTTTTATCATTTTCAAAAATGTCATCTGTAAGAGCTGTTGAAACGCTTCTTAATCTATATTTGCTTCATCTTGAATCCAGCGAAATAAATTCTGTTATTGATGGTTTAATACATTATTCATTGAAAATTTTTGTACGAGCTGAAAAGGGCTCGAGGAATGATACGGATAATACCGATGATGATACATTAGACAATCCAATTGTGGATTTATCAACATGGAGTATTAAATCTACATTTGTTGTTTATTTTCGTTGTCTTTTTAAACATTTTATTATTAACGCGCGATCAATTAAATTACCTAATGAATCAAAGAAAAAGAATGAACTCGAACAAATATGCACAGAATGGTTGGAACTTAATGAATTATTTCGTAAATTTGTATCATTTGTTACCATCGATCAAATATATGCTAAAAATGCTATGGTAAATAAAACATTTAAAACTATTCTTGGCAGTTAAACTCACCAATGGACACAACTAGAATACTAAGAGTGAAGTTCAGTACTAGCTAATCGTTCTAATTAATGCGAAATATAGAGTTTGCGATTTAACTGAATTGAATGAGGATGGATATTTTTAACTTGATAGTTCTGTAGTTAAAGACTTTATGTAGATTGGATTGTAAAGGTGTCATGTAGATATTGAAACACAAAATATCACCATGTTCATTCGCTCAGCTAAATACCTCTAACTGATATTAGTTTCGATTGAGCAGAATAATCCGAAAGAGTTCTATATCGATTAGTGACAA
>OENM01000130.1:29143-75862 GCA_900239745.1 Rotaria magnacalcarata | reverse complement strand
CCTACCCTATGCTCTCCGTGCCCTGACCCTACCCTACCCTATGCTCTTCGTACCCTAACCCTGCCCTACCCTGCAGGGCTCTAGTTAGCGGTTGCTAAGCGTGAAAAGATTTTCCTCGGCGAAAGTTTACACCGGACATTTTTCTTTTCTTTTAATGCTATCATCTTGATTTTATCACACTAAATTCACAATCTACATATCATTGTAGGTTATTTCAACAGTGCTTCGTTGTTCGAAACAATATATTGATGTATTTCGAGCTCGTGCAATGCCAACATTAGATCTTTACTTTTTGCACGATCCATATGGAACAAAACAGCTATTAACTGTATTACAAAAATCAACTCGCCTTTTACAATCACTTTGCAATATGGTTAAAAAAGATCAGAAACATATGTCTTGTATACGTTTAATACCAGTATTGAAACGTACACTTGAAATGCTAATGTGTCGAGCGAAATTAATGGTTGATATTAATAATTGTCCAGCCAATGTATTTTGCATTGGTCAATTGAAAGCTAAAGATTTGAAAGGCAATGAATTAACTGACACGACGTATCGTCAACAACAAGAAGAAGAAGATGAAAATTCTTCGATCATGGATGAAGATTCAAGTGATGTACGACCAGATCAAGACGAAGATGATGACGAAGAAGAACAGGGCGACGGTGAAGAAGAAGAAGATAATGAATGAATGATGCATATTCGTCAGATTTATAAATATATATTTTTTTATTAATCGTCTGTAAATGTTCATGTAAAAAAAAATAGATAATATAGTCAGATACAATAAAATGATACAAGCAAAAAAACTGTTCTCATTTCGTCTAATATGTTTCTCAAAAGAAAATTCATTATTCAAAAAAAAACAACATATTTGATCATTTTGTTTCAGAATGGATTATCTTCTGTTTATCGGATTACTTTCATCAGCGATCGCTATGCGATGGATTGTTGCTCGATATCCTTATTCGGGTAAATTTTGAAGTCGGGAATTGTAAAAAAAAACTTTTAGTTCATTTAAAAAAAAGGTTCGCCAAAAAATTATTTTCCATGGATTTTGAAAATTCTTTTTTTTCTTCTGTTCATATTTTTCCATTGTAACTAATAATATCGGGGAGATAGTCTTCGTACCGAAGACGATCTTTAGTTGACATATGCTTATAATTGCCAAAAAATCGTGTCACATTTGTGCCATTAAAAACATTGTTTATACTCTTTATTCAAGGTTATAACAAACCGCCCATGTTTGGTGATTTTGAAGCTCAACGTCATTGGATGGAAGTAACAGTCAATTTGCCCATTAATGAATGGTGAACGAATAGGAAAAAAAAATGAAACAATCATTTTTATGATTCTTTATATTTTAGGTATCAAAATTCTTCTTCAAATAATTTAACGTATTGGGGTTTAGATTATCCATTGTTAACAGCTTATCATGCATATATTTGCGGATGGATGTGAGTCTTCTAGAATAGTTTATAATGTTTATTTTGAGAGAAAAAAGAACGAATTCATTTTAAGTTCTAATAAAATCAATCCGACATGGTGTGCCTTGAAAGAATCCCACGGACATGAAAGTAGTTTACATAAACTATTTATGCGGTATACTGGTTAGTAAAGAGAAAAGAATTGAAATTACTTTACAAAAAAAATAATAACTTTTTTTTTTATATTAGTTTTTATCGCTGATCTTCTGATCTATTATCCAGCTGTCTTTTATGTCTATCGATCGGATGTTCTTCATAAGAATGTTGCAACAAAAAAAGTTTATACCTTCATTTTCTTCGAACTCCGTATATAATTTGTTTTCTTCTTTCTAGTTTACTGTATTATTGACAAATCTATTTTATCCACTTTTAATTCTTATTGATCATGGACATTTTCAATATAATTCCATAAGTCTTGGTTTAGCATTAATTGCATTTGTAATGGCTACTCAATCGACTTCATTTCTAACTTCAGCTTTTTTCTTTACCTTATCGCTCAATTATAAACAAATGGAACTCTACCATGCTGTACCAATATTTGTCTATTTATTATCGGCCTATTGTTTTGAACAGAGAAAAATCAAGTAAGAATTCTTTTGTATTAGTTTACGTTAATTAATTATTATTCATGTTTTTTCATTAAGGTTGAAAACATTTTTATCATTGGGAACAATTGTAATCTTAACATTTTTCATCATTTGGGTACCTGTATTAAAACACGATCCAATTGCTGTCCTGAAAAGACTTTTTCCGTTTGAAAGAGGTTTATATGAAGTAAAATTTTGTTGTTCTGTTGAATTGTTTTTTAAAGAACGTTTGATCTTTGAATTTCTTAGGATAAAGTTGCTAATTTTTGGTGTACGATTAATCTAGTTGTTAAACTTCGATCGAAATTTACTCATGAAGCCTTAGCTAAAATATGGTAAAAAAAAATTGATTTCCTTTTTTTAATTATGTTTATTTAGAATAAAAATTTTTAGTTTATTGACAACTTCATTGTCGATTTTACCATCGTGTTTTATGCTTTTTCGACGACCTACAGTTCGAAATTTTTATATCAGTCTGGCAAGTTTGAATTCAGACGAAAAAAAAACATATTAATTATAATGCCTAATTAACTTTTAGTTCAATGTTTCACTTTGCTTTTATTTATTTTCATTTCAAGTTCATGAAAAAACAATTTTACTGCCATGTTTGTACGTATTTTGTTTTCCAATATTGTTTAATATCAAAATAAATATCTATTATAGACCATTGATGTTACTGACAGCAACATATCCTGTTGAATGTTTTTCGTTTTTGCAATTTGCTATGATCAGGTAAGAGAGCTCATATGGTGTCAAATTTCAACCGTTTCTATACCGGACATATGTGTAATAATTCTCATGTATAGAACAGAGATGCGATCGGTTAAGGATTTTTTTGAACCGAACCGAACCGAATTAGCATTTAACCGAGTTGAATCGATCCCAACCGCAAAAATTTTGCACAATTTTCAAATTTCTTTAAGGAATCTATGATGTTATTAGGAAGTTTGTCTTAAAAACTGATAATTGCTGTACACTATAGGTAAATTCATTTATCCAGCTTTAGTAAAAATAAATGCGAAAACCTCGGACTTAAATCCGAGTGTTATGTGTACTTCAAAACGTAAAAAGGTATATTCACTTTGCTTTTTTTATCACTAAATTGCAAGGAGAAAATACAGGCGTGCTAAGTTAGCATGGACCACACTGTATGCGACCCTATCCGGTGACCACAGACTCTACTCTCAGAATGATATAGTATCTTTAGAAATCACAGAAATTGAGTTCAAATTCGTGTTTAGCTTGGAAAACTGGGTAATAAGAGTTATTTTTGAATGGATTTACGTTTGTATCTAGCGGGATTACGATCGTAAGAAACCTCATGAATCTATAAGAGATATGTGATAGATACAGGCATCAGTATTTTCCTAATAAATCACTAATATTAATAGCTATCAAGTTCGAATTTTTACCTTTCGATAGTCCTCTTAACTAGCTACAAAACCAGGCATTTGGAAAACCCCAAAACTACTGATCATCTGAGACATATCTAGGCAATTCGGTTTCCGGTTGCAGTTTTTGTGCATTTTGAGAACTTTTTCAGGTGATGTTTTGTTAGAAAGCTACGATTAATATACACTTGTGTTTAGAGCGCCATCTATTTGTACTTTTTGTTTTGTTTAATCATTGTTCTCTTTTAAACAGCGCAAAACGGGAAAATGTGATAAAACGGTTAAAGGAACTTCGAACCGAACCGAACCAATTTAGTTTTCAAAAATTTTTAACCCTACCGAAATCGGTTCGGTTAGAAATCGACTTGAGTCGCATCTCTGGTATGGAAGTCTATGCTCAACGGTTGTTTAAAATGTGAAGCAAAGTTGAAACGGAGGCCTGAATATAGATCTGCGTGATCACATTTGTTTTGGTCTCAACTTCGGGACTAGTTTTGTATGTCTCTCGTCCTGAAGTATAAAGATGAGAGTTTGCATTCACCAATTATAACAAGTACCTCAATAATTCTCTCCTTGAAGGCACCAAAACAGCGATTTTAGTTTATTTATCGAAACGCAATTTTTGTATTTGACGATTTTTCAGAATTGAATTCATAAATCTTTGTCTTTTTTTAGTGTGTTTCCTCTAATGGTTAAAGATAATCTAGTACTTATCTTCTGGTTAACATTCATCGGTTTCTCAATTCTTGCTTTACAACGAATATACGTACATTTAAATCAAGTATCACTATTTCAATTATTTTTCGTATGTTCTAATCATCGATTTCATTGTTTCTTCCAGAAAAAAGTCAATTATTTATAAATTTTCTTTTCAGTCAATATTATGCATAACTGCAACACTTCCATTATTGATCGCTGCTATTTATATTCAACCACCATCGCGTTATCCAGATCTATGGATTGTTCTTATGAGTGTTTGTTCATGTGCTTATTTCTTGATCATACTGGCTCAATTTCATATATATCAATTTAAAGAAACAACATTCAAACAAAATCCAACAAAAAAAGACTAACTAAGTTTTTGTTTTATCTTGTTGTCGATTATTATTTTTTCTTTATTCATTACTTGACATATTATTAAGCATATGATGGGATCGTTAAACACACACTCTCACACAGACGGAATCGTAAAAATATATGTCTTTAATGAATCCTATTTAAAGAATTGTTTTTAGAAAGTTGCTTGAAGTATTGGACGAATGCCACTTGCATCCATGTTAAGTAATTGTTGATTACGATCAGTTTCTGTACTTGGTGCTATTTCGGTATTAAGACGACGTCGAGTATCTAATGTTCGGTTTTCCAGCATAATTGAATTTGATTTTACAGCAATTTCATCTTCAATGCGATGTAATTGTTGTTGAAGAATATTCCATGCATGTCTAAATAGATTATTTAGAAACTAACAGAATCATTGTGTATTCCTTTATGTTACTTGGTTTGTTTTAATTGATCTTCTAAGGCACGTTTTTCAGCTTTTAGTTGTTGAATTTCATCGCATAACTAAATTTTCAATAGGAAATTATCGAATTGAAAAGATTCGTATAAAACATACTCCATATGAAACTTCATCACGAACTAAATCCATGCCAGGTCTACTATGACGATTTTCTTGTCGTGTCATAGCTAATTTAATCATTGGCTCTTTATCTAGAATACAGCAAGTAATTATGTTGATAATATCTATATAATGATTTATTAGTTACCTCGAATAGATTTTTCCAAACGATCAATATCATTTTCATTGCTAAGAATTTCTTCTTCCGTCTAAAATAGAAAACCGATGTTCATCAATATGAAACATGATTTCATCGCTTATCGAGAAAATGGATTTCTTTACTATATTCTACTTTAATCTTCTTTCGGAGTAATTTATTTCTTTGAATAAGACATTCGTCTTCGACGGAAGCTTGAAATTTCTACCCTCGAGACACTGACAATACATTTTTTTTCAAAAATCGTACCTGTTTCTTTTGCCATTCAAGTTCTTTAAGTGCACGTTCAAGTTCATGTAGACGTTTTCGTAATGCATATTCACTGGCTTTTCCTTGTGATTCAAGATCAGCTGATGATTGACCCATTGTATGAAAAATACTTTCGCGAAGACGTGTTGATTCATAGACTTAAAGAGAAGACATGTTATATTCATTATTGTTGTTTCTGTCTTGGTTGTATTTTTATACTTTCTTTTTCTGCTCGATCTTTATTATATTTTGAGAAAGCATGCCATTCTTCAGGTGTTATATGTCCTTTGATTGGTCGGCATGGATCAGGTTTATAACTAATATTTGGTGAAAATTCATTTAATTGTAAATTCTCTTCGCATATACCAAAAGCTGTATGTTTATCTTGTAAATCCTAAACGATGAGGAAATATTTTCTTTTTTCAATGCAAAGATTTCAATAGAATATACTCGAATTAATTGTTGTTTAGCTTCATTGAGACGAGCAATTTGATCAAAAGCCGTTTGTACTTGTTGATGAAGTTGTCGTTTGATACCGTCGATCACGTAGACTTCCTATGCAAAAGAATGTTATTATTCTTGTGCGTGCATGTTTCTTTTTTCATTTGATTATTATCTAGTATACTCTACATGCCACGTATTCGAACAAATAGTTCAACTCCAGAAACTCGACGACGAGAATTTCGTTTACTAAAACCGTCGTCGATCGATGGTAAAGTAAAATTTGCGCTGGAAGCAGCAAAAGTCATCGTTCGGAATAGCATCGAAGATGATAGCCAACAAAGTCTATCACACGGAGAAGAATCTTTTCATTCCGATGAATGCCTATTTGAATATATGACTACTATACCACCTATGTATCGTACCTCGGCAAAATTATTAATAAATGGTAATCAAATAAAAAATGATGCTAATGTATCAACAACCACAGAAAACTCCAATGATAATGAGAAAAAATCTCTATCACCAAATATTTATCATATTGAATTACCATCAAGTGATGATGAAAAATCTACGCCACATTATGTAAGCTGCTTGAATATTAAACCTAATTATCAATATAATTATTATGATTATCGTCGTCGTCGTACAAGTTCTTTGCCAAGTTCTACAATTATATTCGATCTTGCAATTCAAAGAAAAATCAGCAATCATCGAAGTTCAAGTTTAAACAGTTTAACAAGGTGGCAAAATAATCCATACAAAATAATTTCTCTTTTCAATCGTCAATATCATTGTCAACCGATATCAGAATTCGATGGCAATAGAATTCTCTTAGCTAATTCAACACATATTGATATTTATAATCTTGAAACAGGTCAATGTGATGAAAACCTACGTTTTCAATCACCAAATATTAATTACATCGCTACATGTTATAATAAATATAAAAATGAATTATTAGTTGCATCAACATCGAATTTATATATCTATGATTTTCAAAAATCTAAAGTTAAATACGATATTATTCTACCGGGCTATCCATTCAGTCTCGATCACAATCATAGAATTCGATATCTAGCATGTAATATGTCCTCTATATATCATGGTTATTTTTCTTTTACGTCTACATGTACTTCAACTGTTCTTTCGCGTTTATCGCAATACGGTTTTAAACATGTTTGTGATCTTGAATTCGATGATGGTACAATGCATGGCTTGCATGCATTTGAAAATTATATTGGTGTTGTTATACGATATGGTCGATATTCATCAAAACAACATGAAGAATATTCTCTATATGTTTACGATTCATTACTTGATAGACAATTTTACATGATTGATTTAAATGATATTGGTTGTATAACGTGTTTAACTGGTTATGAACGTACATTAGATTGGATACTATGCGATTTTAAAAAACAACGAATTATATTTGTTAATCAAGAGTCAACTGAATTTGTTCAATTTAACGAAAAAATAAATCAATGTAAAATATTAGACGAATCAAATTACTTAGTTATTTGGCTTGCAGATCGTATATTTATTTATACGATTGAATAACTTACTTTTTTCAATTCACGTTCAGCTTCATCATCAACATTATCAATAGCTTTGCGGCCATCACGTGTGACATAATTTTCCAATGTGACATCTTGAATGAAAATTTTCATACGCTTTTAGTTTTTTTTTTCTATTAGTTAATAATTTACCTAGGGGACTACGCATATGTTCCAAATAACGTTCACATTGTTCTTTAGCTGCCTGAATTGCTTGAACTTCACGGTCAACATCTTGAATTGTATATTCAAGAGTTTTACGCCATTTATCAACTTCATCAAGTCGATCAGAAATACGTACATCACTGAAATAGAGACAAATAGAGTTCGATAAACGCCTGATCGTGAATATCGATTGAAGAGAAATCAAACATTAACTAAGTAAAGTTACGATGATAACTCAGCTGATCATTCTCTTTTGCATGCTCTTGACTAATGTAGCTTAAGTACGGATCTCCTATTCGTTGGTAGATGAAATTCTTATAGAAGATCCGGTTAGACAAAAGATCTTACTCGCGATTATTTTCTGCGTTTGGCGTAAACTATCCTTTCGTAAGAGAGCCAACAATAAGCTCTTAAATAAGAAATTAAAAGTTACGATACATTTTACCACTAAGAAGAACATTTTCATCTTAACAACAATTCTATGTTAACATTGTGAGGATGAGGGCTAATTATATCTTTAACAGTCAACTTACTTATCATGTTTATTCCACCATGATTCATTGTATGTTTCATTAATCAATCTTCGGCCATCTTGTCGTACTTGGTGTGATACATTTCTACTACGTTCGGCATCAAATGAAATAGCATAACTAACGGATAAAAACGAAAAGAGCTGCAATAGAAAACTTGAACATTTAACAAAAGGCTTACTTATGATTGAACCAATCTGGTACGTTGTATTTAGCGCGGGGCTTTTGCTCAAGTGTTGGATGAATTGTATGTACGGCAACTTCTGATCGAGGTTTTAGTGGTTTTGAAAGTGCATTAAATCCACTCATTATGAAAAAAATTGATTCTCTTCTATTCCAGAGTAAGATTTCAAAAAAGAAATAGAAGTAATAATAATGTTGGCAGCTGATTTCTAGTATACGCGCAAGTTATGTTTGCTTGCCATTCTTACGTATATCTCTATGGATAACCTTGACAACTAGCATTGTTTGCCTAAAAAATACTGTTCAAAGTAAACCTTTGAGAGATATGTTGATTCATATGTTTTTGTTAATTTATCTATAGTAAAATTTACAATAGAAAACTGTAGAGAGAGGCCGCTAGGTGTTCAAACAAAAACATCAAGTCAGTTTTCTAGCCCATTCTATTAGTATCATATTGATTTGTTCAACAACACATGAATTCACCTTGAAATCATTGATCATAATTTCAGTAAAATTCTGTTGACCGTGTTCTAAAAATAATCGAATTAAATCTTCGATTGATTGAATATTATATTGACCCATTAATAAACAACTCGTTTTCGATAATAATCTATTTAATACATTAATCGAATGAGAAGACCTTGTCGAACATTCTTCGTTCTCGTCATATTTGCGTGCTATGGGTTCACCCAATGTTTTACCGAATTGTTTACCACGATGCAAAATTATGCCATCAGATACTCGTTGATTCGAATTTGTAATATTATTACCATTGAGCAGAGAAATTTGATTCGAATTGAAATTTTCGTCATGCTAAAATTTTACAATAGTTTCTCTTATAGTTAGTTTTCAACATGAAAATGTTGACAATAAAAATAGTTCAAGGATAGAGCTTATTTGAAACGATAATTTCGTATTTTGATTAGAATAAATATCCTCAAGTGTCATATTCTTTTATATTTGAATAAGCAAAAATTTTTCAAAGTCAGAACTCCTTAATGATTTTTTTCTGAAGTAATTTCGTTGATTTTGTTATAAAGAAGAATTTAGTTGATAACAGTGGGTTTACTTTAAAATATGTAATAATGGAATGATGAAGTCAGCTTTCAAGAACAGGTATCTTCTTGGTGTCAAGAATCTATAATGAAGTAGCTGCATATTTGCACGACATAAACATCTGCGTAGATCAAGATCTATCATTATTGCATAAGAACAGACTCGAAAAATGAGGTTCGGTAATGTCTAAGAAAAGTATCCATTGGTATATATTATCAAATATTGAACGATATAGAGATGGTGAAAGAGGTTTACCAAATCAGAAACAAGCTAATTTTATTGATTCTTTACTTTGATTTCTCAGTAGTTAGTTCTAGCGACATTTTGCTCTTTGGTACTTTTATTAATGTAGACTCATTATCAAATCTAATAATACCTTTGTAAATAGCGAGAAAATCAGTTTGAATGCTTTAATAATACTGACTATATCTGACATCTTTTTATCCTCTCTTAGAATTATCTTCCTTTGTGCAGACAAAACATTCGAATGACCAGTCATACCTTTTTAAATAATTGCGAATGTATATTCTGATAAATATCCTGTTGAATCAATGCCTTAGATTTATTATTATCAAATGAAATTGAATCTTGTAATGTAACTGATTGTTTTTCATTATTTGAGCATGATTCACTTAAAACTTTGGATAAATTATCTACACATAAATTTACATTTTTTAAGATTATATTTCTCATTAAATTATTTTGATTTGAATCTAAAATTTTCAAATGAAAAAATAATCTCTTCAATAGGGATTTTTTCGCAATTAACCTAATATTTTATCACAACAAAATCGTTTTTGATTATTATTATTTTCAGTTAAACTGGATTTTTTCTTTTTGAGTACATCAATTGGTATCGTATCATCATTTCGTATTGGATTGTATAAGGATAACGAATCTAATGTATTGTCGTATTCATCATTAAGATTTGAAAGAACTATATCTGATGAAGCGTTAGAAATTCCATTAATTTCCTGAAAAATTTATATTTAGTTTAATAATCTCATAGATCTCTATTCGTACATTCTGAATTCCAACACTAAATTTTATCGATTTACGTTCATAGATATTAGAATTCTCAATACTAAAACATGGTTTGGTTGATGTTTGTAATAGACGAGCTTTTAATGGCATTGACCAAAAGAAAACAATAGAAAAATTGCGTTTAAAAATCGAATCATTAGCCTTTAGTGTATTGATTTCTATAGGTAATTTTAATTGATTTTGATTTATAAATCGAATAGAACTTTTGTTTTGTTCTGGTCTAAGAAATGGAGGATACACGTATGAATACGGATGTATAACACATTTAACAACACCCTGTTTATCAGCAATTGTTGACGATACAGTAACTGTTTCATATTTTCTATGTAATGATTGTTCATCATCATCATCATCGAATACATAAGAAAGTCCTGCAGCACCAGCAACAGCACATGCAGCTGCTGCTAAGATCATCAATGAATTTGTTTGTTTTTTAATAGAGAAAAAAAAAGCGTTTTTTATCTTTATCTTTTTTGCTTTGTTGTAGATACGCGGGTAAATAATGAATATTCTAAAAAGTTCTTATTCAGAATTACATTCCATTGTCCGATATATACCGAACATTGATTCGAACGAAAAAGAATTGTTTCATGGAATTTATTTGACGAAAAAAATGACAAAAACTCAAGAAATTCACTGGAAAGAAATTCTTGAAAGAAAACATTTCATTAATGATAATTCAACATTTTTGTACAATCTTTTAATGAATTGTTATAGGAAAAATCGTTTGAATATACTCTTAATGAATATTGATATGAAAAATACAATTCTATCAAAACATACATTTCAATATGACGATTATGTAAAGAAAAACTCACTGATTTCACATATTTGTTTATCAAATCTATGGGCTAGACGACGAAAATTTATTACTGATGATGCATTGATTTATCTTCTAAGTGAGTTTGTAATAATTGAATCTTTAAATCGTAAGAGACTATTGTTTACACAATTATGTGGCACACAGGAAACATTTTTTAGCGTACCGTATTATGTAACAAGAACTGCGGAAGAAAAAAAACGCAATGATTTAAGAGTCCATAAATTTAATACAAGAAAACGAACAGTACAATTTCATTTACATGCAACTAAACAAGGACAACAAGCAAATTTAACTGATTTATGTCTAATGTTAATCGATAGAAACATGATTCAATATCATGTATCGAAATATGAACGATTTGATATTAACCATCCTATTGAAAAATCATTGAGCGGACAAATGTTTATCGATGCTTGGCTTAAATCCGATTTTAGTAAAACATTTTTCAGTCATCGACCAAAACAAGAACTGGTAAGGGAGAACGAGAAATAAGAATGCTATTTCTAAGGCGTAAGAAATCATTGCACCACACTGGTGACTAGAACAAATTATTTTGTTTTTCTGTGCTAATTTAATTGCATCTTTTGAAATTCTAATAACTGTCCTGTTGATACGACTACAGAGTTTCAGTACGAGTGCTGGGATGAAACGAAGGGAACGGAAGTCGTTCTGCTCACAACCACATTACAATACTTAAAGCCGCCCTTTCAGTACACGCGATCCTGGAATGTCTGGAGGTTACTGGTGGCTACTCATTTGATATGTGGAATATTCGAACTTACACTTCTAGTAACTCAACAATATCCGTATGATGCTTTTAACATTCCAGTTTGTCATAAACAAAAAAGCTTTCTCTCCTAACATCTAACAGGTGATTTTCTCAATCAAGGGTCGATTTGAACAGAAACGTTCGAAAAGATCGACTCCGAATAGCTTATTTCAATAGTATATTATTAATGTATAAGCTTGACTGTTAAATCAACAAAATTCTATGTTGAACTGAGTTTTCGATCATTTTATATATTTAGGAATACATTTGTGAACATCTAATGTCAATATTCGAAAAGTTTCAATCAAATCATCATCGATTTTATCTTCGTCGTCGGTCTCGTTTACCATTTTCATATGCTAATCATCATGTTCCCGAGCCAACTGCTACACTAGACCAATTAGTACCATTAACCACACCCATTTCTTCAGTACAAAATTTTGTTTCTGTCTGGTTGAAAAAAGTTCTTCCACGAGAACTGTTTGGTTCAGCATATAATCATAAATTATTCATACATAAAATGCGTTTTTTAATTGATTTACCTCGAACACAAGATTATTCTTTAGGTGATGCTATTCGAAAAATTAAATTTAAACATTTTCATTGGGCAAAAACTTCAATAAATTCTTCGTCGCTTATTTCTCACTTATATATTTGCCATTTAATTCATTTTCTAGTACGCTATGTTCTTGTATTGATTCGTTCATATTTCTATGTTACTGAAGCATCGTCACCCTGTCATCAACTTGCTCTTGTTTTCTATCGACATAAAATTTGGTAAGAAAAACATTCTGTTACTTTCAAAAAATTCTATATTTTGAAATATTAATACTAGGTATGTTATACAACGACAATCTCGTATAGAATTATTTCATAAATCTTGCTCTTCACATGTCGAAAAAGACTTAACTGATAACTATGATTGTATTCGTTACTTATGGAAAATACGTTTTGTACCTAAAGTGGCCAATGTTCGTTATTTAGCATGTGCACAAACACAATTCAATACGAAAGAAAATATAAGTCATTTAAAATATACAAGTGAAGTATTGAAATATCTTCGAAGGCACAATAGTCATTTAATGGGTATTTCGACATTTAATCGAATTGAAATGCATAGACGATGGCAAGATTATTGCCGGAATGCGCCACCACTAGATAATGATAATATGACTTACTTTTTGGTATGAGATTTTTCGTCTACTAGTCAATTAATATGAGATTTTTTTAATTCGTAGAGAAGTGATGTTTCGAATTTCTATGATTCAATCAACCTTGACTATCTTGATCTGGTGAGTGACGATATTAGCCTTGCCAGTCGATGCCTAACAAAAATCAATTAATAAAAAAGAAACTCTCTAAGGTTATGACGGAAAAATTGGTCTGTCGTAGATGCGTATTTTTTTGCAAGTCTAATTTAATGTCAATTGATGAGAAGGTCTCGTAGGAATTTTTAAGAAGTCTAATTAGGTGTTTTTATCTTGAAAATTTCTCCACTGAATATATATGAATTGTACTTGCAAAATGTTTTGCTATTAATAGATCATGTCCCTAACAATCCTAAAAGACATTTAATTGATGAACGAATTTTTCATGATTTCATTATAATAAGCACACAGTGTTCTCAAAAATGAATCTAAACTTCGTATGTTTATTTTAGGCATTAGTAGAATTTCTTGATAATTGTCAATTTACTTATGATTTGTATATTCATACATTATATAAAACTCAATATCGTAAGGGACGTTTTATTCGTCGAAAAATCACTTATTGGGTAGGAAAAGAAAATGAACAATTGCTTGAAATAATGACTGATTCTACCAAACGTGTTAGTAATGGAACGTTTCATGATATGATCATCTATGATGCTCATGTTGAAATTTACAATAAAGAAAAATTACTAAAATATATTCGTGCTCAATTGTTCAAGTAAATATTTATTTTGTTTTTAATTAAATTCGAAATCAAAATCAAGACTATTTTTTAGTTCTCATCTTTATACATTACATCCGAAAAAACTACCCATTAAAACTTTTCGTCGTATAATCGGCATTAATCATGGTTTACGAATAGCTTCAATGTTAGGACAAATTTATTTAAATAAAATCGATTATGATATTAGTTTTAATATATTATCCGATGAATTTGCTGTACGTCATGAAGATGACTTATTAATTATATCTCCACATCGCTATCGTCTTCAACATATCAAGCAAAATATGACAAAAAAACTAGACGAATTACATCATATAACTAATTCATTAAAAACAAAAACCAATATACGTCATAAAACAATGAAAAAATTTCGTCCAGTTGAATATTGGGGTTCACTTGTTGATATTCAATCTCGCGAAATTCTTGTTACAATAAATCAAAATGATAATTCAGAGAACAAAGTCACTCCATTAACAATTAAAATAACACGCGAGATCGGTTATCATTTACGTCATTCATTAATCAATGCATTATTTCTTCGTTCGCATTCATATTATTTTGATCGTCTATATACATCAGATAAAACGCTGATAAGAAATTTTTATTTTCTATCATGTTACTTTTTTAAACGTTTACATTCCATGTGTTTTCGTTTTGCACAATTCTATTCACATAAATATATTCAGTCGAAAAGTTTATTTCTATTTCGTACAATACGTTCCGGTTTACGAATGTTAATTAAAAAAACGTTTAACTATGATAAAAAATCGATTAAATTAGTGAACCAATGTAAATATGTGTTTTTCTCAGCATGTATTCAATTAGTGAAACAAAATAAACATCTATTTAATTATGAAATGATTATAAAAAGATGCTCGCATATGATTAGAAAATTAAAGTATTTAAATAAACAAAGAAAATGTGATATTAAAAAGAATTTATTAGATCTGAATAACCCATTTAAAAACTAGCAGTCCACTTTGATTTTATTTTCTTTCTGACATTTTGAAGAAAGAATGAAATTGACTGACTCATTTATTATTGAAATAGTAATTCCATTTATGTGAACACCAATCTTTTTTTCTCATCGCAACATGTCGCAAAAAAGTAAAAAGAAACAAGAACAATCATTATTTAGCAGTACAGATCAACAACATCATAGTTTACCAGCCCAACAGCCTAATCAACAAGTCCTCATTCAGAATGATGGCCAAATACCTAATGCATATGATTATTGGGCTGGTCAACCGCCGCCTCCCTGGAATCCATTAATGCAACAATTGCAGTATGATCCAAATCAGCGGATGCCGTATGATCCAAATCAGCGGATGCCGTATGATCCGAATCAACAAATGGTGCATAATTATCCAATGGGTCAACTCGGTCAGCCACAATATCCAGCAAATTATGCACCTCCACTTGTTCCAATGGCGACAAATTTTATTCAAAAAAGTTCTATTTCTCTACCTCCTGCTCCGAAAGGTCGTAATATATCAGAACCAATTGCACCTCCTTTGGTCTACGGCAACTATAATCCTTCTAATGTCCCGATGACACCTAACTACGCTCAACCACAGACTGCTCCTGGTAAACCATTGCAACCTATTGTTTCTGTTGTACCACAGCAACAAATCGTTCCTGTCATGCCTCAACAACCGATGCAGCCTATGCCTCAGCAGCCCATGCAATCTGGCATACCCCTACAGCTCATGCAACCTGGTATGCCTCAGGAACCCATGTATCTTGGCATACAACCACCACCACCTCCACCATACAATGCATATTATCCATCATACTATCATCCACACGCTCAATATTCTCCACGTCATCACCATTATCCACCATCGCACTATTACCACGATTGGGAACATTTACCACCGTAAGTTATAGGTTTTTCTTTTATTAGATCTGATGATGAATTTTGAATATAACATTATAGTATTCGACGAAAGCGTCGACGTCGAGAACATGAAGAATCTGAGAGACATCATCGTTCCGATCCTATCATCGATACTTTTAGGGGTCAACATCATGATGTTGGACAATCTCAAAGAGAGAATCGGTGGTACCATTGATTGCATCATGTTTTTTTTTGTTTTTTCTCATGGTTACGATTAAAACGCTTAAAGTATTCATGACCTTTTCTATGAATAAAAATATATTCATCAATCAAATGTCACACATTTCGATCCTATTTTATTTTATGATAATAAATGTGTTGATCATTCACAGAGCGGAAGCTTTGATTTTATATACTGTTGTCAATGTAAGTACTCTCCATGTGATGGAGAGTACGATAGAATCATGAGATGTTCACATTAGTACGATTATGCAATTTTAGTCTTGATTGTCAAGAATGAAAAATATGCAAATCAACGAAATCCTACAGTTTTTTTTTGCGAAAAATTTCTTTTCAATAGAAAAAAAGTACTTTTAATCTTGACAAGTTATAATCGATATGCTTAATGGAAATTAGAACAAAAATGATTCAAGTTGAAATAAATGTTTTTTTTATTGGCTAATGTTTATGAGCGGTTATCATCTGCCATAAAGAAAAACACGATCTCTCTATTGTCCTCCTTTAGTACTTCCTGAAAAAGATCAATGCTGAATTTATTTTGTTAGAGAAACCTTTGATGAATGAGTATGAAATTAATTCATTATTGCAAACAAACCAAGTAGAATCATGAGTGAGAACATTCTGGAGAACGCTTACTGAATGCTATGCATCCCATGAGAAAAACAATCACTCGGATAGATTAAAGAGGGAACGATGTAAGCGTATTAATTCAACAAAGATAACTACTAGAGATTTGCTATTTTCAGCCATCGAAAGGATAGAAACGAGATCGTCTTTTGCATCATAGTAAAAACAAACGAGCCACTTCGAAATCTATTATCTTACAACAATATTGAAAATGATGCTTCACTTCCGATATCATTTCAATTATGACACGAACTTTACATTTAAAGATCAAGATGACATAGTTCAGATGACTGCCTTCTCATATCCGAATCAATTTTAACAGTTTTACTGACTTTTGATTAAAATCTGCTTAAAATAGAATAGCTTCTTACCAAGATGGCAGACTTTCATATTACGTTTTCTGGCGTAGCATCAACGATAAAGAAAAAATCTTCAACTTTCTTCTGTTTTGATTAATAAAAGAATACAGATGACTAATGTTTTCTTGTTTTCCATTTTTAAGATTAAATTAATCCGGCTTATATTCTTGCATCAATTCAATTAGTTACTTCTAAAAATGTATGACATCATTTGAAGTAGATTCATCTAACGAGGAAGCCTCTCCAAGTGATACCAACCATTCGGATTCATATTGTGCTCAAAAGTAGGATCTAGTGAGACTAGAAAAAGACTAAAAGATTTCGTGCCATTAGGCCCTTCTTTCAAAGTTATGGTCGTTTTACTAAATGTTCGACCTTGGACAAGGAGTTTATAGAAAAACTGAATGAAGGAATTTCGAACTGAAATTTTTCCTAGCAATAGGTCTCACCGATGTTACAAGGTTTCAAAAGTTTCAGTGAAAGCGGATGCATCATTCTCGAGATATTGAATATTGAAGAGAAGTCAATTTTACGACATCTTTTGGAAAATAGCCGTTTTCATCAATATTCAATATCTCGAGAATGATGCATCCGCTTTCACTGAAACTTTTGGAACCTTGTAACATCGGTGAGACCTATTGCTAGGAAAATTTTCAGTTCGAAATTCCTTCATTCAGTTTTTCTATAAACTCCTTGTCCAAGGTCGAAAATTTAGTAAAACGGCCATAACTTTGAAAGAAAGGCCTAATGGCACGAAATCTTTTAGTCTTTTTCTAGCCTCACTAGATCCTACTTATAAGCACAATATGAATCCGAATGGTTGATATCACTTGGAGAGGTTCCCTCGTAAGGTTAGATAAAGAGTGGTTGCATGATACATATTTTTGTTTTCTATGCTTGTCTTTCAATTCGCTGTACTTCACCGAAGACTATGAAATCAAACATGGTGCCTGCATTTCTTTTTCCATAGAATAAATTTCCAGATAGATAAAATTATTTATTTTGTTCTTGTAAGAATTGATTGGACGAATTAAATTTATTTAGATTAGTTAACACTATTTTATCCATATGTAAAGGACAACATCGTTTCCGTTGACCCCATTCATCTAAACATTTCTTATGATAAATACATAAACATTCAAGTCTTGCTACAGTATCTTGTCGACAAAATGGTTCAAAACATATGGCACATTCTTGATCATTATTAAGATTATCTGTAAGTATTTCTGTATTGTAATAAGGTATGAGAAATAAATTAACAAGATATTTTTGTTTTATATCTACTGGTGAAATTTCATATTTTTGTTCCTGTCCTACAGGAAACTTATCATGAAAAATATGAAATTGAGGCATACGAGCCGCATGCTGTGGACTATTTGTTAAACCGATACGAGCAGATGGCGACGGTTGCATTCGTTGACGGGTATTTGAACAGCATGATCTATTTCCCATGCATGTTATAATATTAAGTATGTACTTATATATTTTGATTTATGTTATATTAACTTGTCAAACAAATGCGCGTGAAAATATTTTCCTCTTTTAGGTTGCATTTTCTAAATATTTAAAGATTCAATTATTATTACATGAGATTTCTGTTTTCTTCGTTTATAGAATTAAGATAAAATAAGTGAGAGCTAGAAAGAGAGAGAGAGAGAGAGATAAAGACGAGAAAAGAAAAACTCCATCAGTTTTAAACGTTTAAACTGTGCATCTGTTTTCTTCTACGTCTTCGTTTCTGGCTCATTCTGAATCGAGTTTGAGTAGTCCGTGATAATGATCAATCTGCCCTATTGTTGCTAAAAGAAAAAAAGATTTGCGAGTGCATGCTCGTACACATTTGGTGAGATGACGTGGAAATGATTGTTTCTTTCTATCTCTAACATCCTCGATCCTAATTTGATAGTTCGTTTTTATTGGGAATCTTTATCAATGGTAAGATTCTATTTTTTTTCTCGCTCTATTTCTCTTCTCTCTTTATCCAGAACCACATAAAGGCACTAATCATCCCAATAATAATACTTCGAGATTATCGTTCGGAAATGATCATGTGCAGCTCGATTTCGGTCATTATTTATTCATACATTCGTCGAGTGAGTCAAAAAAGAATAGACAATCAAGCGAACATATTATTACTTCTGAAATCGCTATATTATTTTGTACTGATTCATTTGGAAAAACATGTTAACGATACCGGTTATACTACACAGAAAACATAATCGTTAGACGATGGAAGTGTTAAATAGTTCATGAAATTTAATCATCTCGATCTCATTAGCATAGACTATTGGCAGACAAACGCAAAGCATACTTCTGTTAAACCTTTACTCTTTCAATATTTTTTTTTTCTTGGTTATATAATCGAAGCATATTTTCTATTTCATATTCATATTATTGTGTCAGTGAGTATAGGCTAATTAGCAAACCTGATATATGATATTGTATATTCGTGCCAATAGCCGATGAATGAATCAGATCGGAACGTTGATTATGTAGAAAAAATAAAATATTTATCAAACAAACTATTCGAAAGTTTTAGTGAACATTTAAAATTTTTCTTTTTTTCTCCGACACTATAATAAATTTGACAACATAAAGATAGCCGAGCAACAAAAAAAGGCGATCTCATATTTCTGCTCTATTGTTTCGTCGTTTATCATTATATCTCTTTGGATTCATTCAATTTGTGCAATGACATCTTTCTTTTCTCTTTTTTTGCAAACTAAGTATCATAAACTGAGACTAAGTGCGATTTGGATCGTTTCTATTGATATATCTCTCATTCTCATAAACTAAACCCTACACATTATTTTTTTTCTGTGTTCCTCACACAAACATATATGCATATATCTGAAATAAATAAAAACAATTGAACATTCTATTTCAGAGTTCTTCCAAAGCATCACGACTACAAAAATGCATTCTAATAGAAGTTCACTTTTGCTTCTCGGACTTGCAATATCTCTAAGTATGATTTCTTTTCTTTTACAAATATTTATAATTAGAAAGAAAACGAATCTATTCAATTTCCTAGTTCTTCTTTGGTGTACAGTTCAACCATCATATGCTGACAGAAATGAAGATGAACAACACCCTGTAGTTGACAGTACTGCAGAAGAAAATAATGTTGATGATGAATTAGAAGATTTCGTTGAATTTTATCGGCGAGCATCTTTACGTCCCTATGGTCTACAGCAACGAGCATCACTTCGGCCACACGCTGGAAAACGTGCATCATTACGTCCATACGCTGGAAAACGTGCATCATTACGTCCAGCAAATTATATGGGCAAAAGATTACGGCGACATGTTTTATCCTTTGATGAATACTAAGATTGATTATCATTTTTTTTTTCTATTCGGAAAGCCAAAAGTATCTTCTCACTAATACTTTCTATTTATTTCGCTTATTTAATACCCCGAACAAAAAAAAATAAAAATATCTACTGAAATAAAAACAAATGGTCGATAAAGTTCAAATGACAATTATAAGTGAACTCTACTTTAAAAATAAGGAAAACAATGAATTCTATTGACAAACATCAAAGACTAGAATTACCGATAATAAAAACTAAAGAGGCAAATTATGTTTATAAGAATTGTTTTTTTTTCTTCAGGGCTCCATTTTATTAATTTGTTTTTTTTCCTTCAGGCCTTCATTTTATTAATTGTTTTTTCTTTCTCAAAAAGTCATTCTATTAGCAATTTCCGCTTCTGCACGATATACGTAGTGTAGATAATCTTGATGAAATTTTTCCTAGATTTTACTGTAAGTGTCATAATTCATTTTGTAGGGAGTGAAAATTAATTTTCTTAAAGAGTTTTTTGTTTTCAAAACTAATCATGAGTCAGTTCAAAATGTTTACTAGGTCATGATTTTTACTTGATGGCATCAAACTTTATCTAGTTTACATCAACATATTTGAATACAAGTAACCTTTCTCTCTTCTCGTTTTAGTTTTCTTTATTGACCAAATAATTATAATTCGTAAAATCACAAAAACATATTGATTACTGAACGACATTTAGCATTTTCAATTGTACTCAAGTTTTTAAGGTTAATAAACAGTTGAATTATTGATGTTAAATATGAATAAATGCGGAAACATCGGAGTTGCATCCGATCGTTATGTGTACTTCAAAAACTGAGTCGATTTATATATGTTGTGAATAATTCTGAGAAAAAAAGCTCTTTTGAAAAAATCCCTGTACCCCCCTGCGATGTTTAGTTAATTCCGGCAATGTTAATATCATACACTTATTAAGATTAAAAATGAATAATGATTCTTTTAATAGTTGATATTTTAGATAGAATCAAATAATGTATTATATATCTTTTAAGTTCTTGTAATGATTTTCACACTCTCATAGAGAGAACAAAATGTATCAACTGACGCGACGCGCCAAACATAATTAATTCAGTTTCAAACGCGACAAAGAAACAACGATAAAGACGAGAGAGAGAGAAAAGGAACGTAGCGAGAAACTAGCGCATAATCAGAAACAAAACACGTGACAACACGCGGTGCCGTCACATTCCTCTCAGGGACGGCCTGGTCAATAATGACAATTTTTTTCGATAACTCAGCCATTTCTTGACGGATCCCTTTCATCTTTGAACTCGACTGAGATATTCATGAGATCATTCTGTGTACAAAATTTCATGACAATTGGATAAGGCTTTCAAACGTTATCGTGTAAACGGCAGGCCGGACCTACTAACCGATTCTAGAATGGACTCACTTTTTGAGTACACAAAAAACAAAGTTTCAATTAATTTTTGTAAGTGAAACAGAGATCTAACTGAAGGTATGCAGCAAATGTTTCTCTTTCCAGAATCGTCAAAATCCATATTCTTTGTTGTTAATACTACAAAACATGATTTCTGAAAATAAAAATTAACTATAATAAAATTAGTGCGCTTATTATTGACATATAAATATGAGTGCTAATAGAAAATCATGGTTGAACTATTCTCTTGAAAAGGAATATCATTACTGACGTTGCATGTGCCTTTGCTAGGTACATTCATTGACTATGTATCGATATCACGTCTGGCAATGCTATGAATTACTTGTTTATTGCACCTTAGAAGGATTAGCTAAAACGATTGTGCAGAAATCGGCCCCAAGATAGATATAGTAAATCAATTGCCTGGCTATTAGCGGCAGTAGCTTCAATATTTCTTATATTTTAATCCCTCAGGATTGTGCTAACAGTTTCTCACAGAAAAATTGAATCAATATTCTCACCCTAAATTTGCTTCAAGAAAGATTTCATAATCTTAATCCCTCTATCATGAAAATAAACATAGAGAAAGTTGAGTAGAATATGAAAAGGCTAAGAAATTGTTTTCGATAAAAAAAAATGGAAGACTCACATTAAAATATCATCAAAAAGGTATGAGAACATTTCCTGATCATGACAATATATTTTCTATAAAGCAATCCTATTCTAAATTCACACAAATTTGGTCTCTAAAGGTTATAAGCGACTGCTAGTAGTTGCTTCTATTTGGAAGAATGATAATTTCTACTTAAAGTTTGGATCTTTACATCTTTCAATAACAATCTTTCTAAAAAATAATAAGTTACATACAATGTGATAAACTTAGCTGATGAACTCAGAATCAACTTAAAGATTTCTTACGATTATTTTCGAATAATATCGTTTTTTCTTGTCAATAATTGAAAAAGTAATCTTTCTCAGACTATCATCGACAGCAGTATGATAAGTATAAGAATAAACAATTCAAATTCAAACATAGACTTCAGAACAATGCGCGTTTGCTCATCTAGATAATAAGACGCACTAACTATATCCAAATAACAGTTACATGATAAATCATATCTTTGCATCGATCTTAATGAGTCAAGATATTGAACATATTCACTTGTCTACATCTTTATTTGTTCACGCTAGGAAACCGCTCACTCCAATCATATGACATTATCTGGGCGAATAGATCTTGCCGAGTAAAAGAAAATTTGCCATAGAATAAAAGTTCATTCATGCGGTCTTATTTGCGATACGCTCGCCGCCGGCTTTGCCATCATTTCTCTAAAATGCTTTATTCCCTTGATCTACAAGCTTTAACAAACACAGGGCTTCCTTTGAGCTCTTTTATCTTTGAATAAAGTAAAAATTAGATGATTGTCTTTAAATAGAGAAACGCAAAACATTGTCGATAACCTTTCGGGTGATTGTCGTTAGATAACTTTAATTTCTTCTCGAATTTTGTCATGTGGAAAGAAACACTTTGGATATTTTCTATAAAGTCAGATGTAAACGCCATTTCCAATGTATTCCTACGTGTTGGTTTCCTCTTTTACATTTTATTATTTTAATATTGTTATCAATATTTATCAGGTGATCATCTTCAGTTGAACTTCGCCAATCAATAAAAAAAATACATTAAACATATCACTCTTAACAATATTAGTTTGAGAAAAAGAAAATGGCCTAATCAATTTAACTACTTTTCTAGAAATATTTGAGAAAATGTTAGTTGAAGTTAACATTGTTCCAAAAAACAGCTTGGATATTTTTATTGCTACGTCGCAGCATTGAGCTTTTTATCGAGTGTTGCTTTAACTTCAGTAATGAATTCTCTTGTATTCAAATACATGCCTTCCTTAGTACTAAAAAGAAAAAAGAATGTAGATATGAAAAATTACTTTTTTTGTTTTGGTTTCTTCTTCAATTCATACTTTTTAAGACCATGAATACAAATAGCCAAATCTTTCGTCATCTTTTGTGAATCAACTGTTTCAACACAAGCTTCTTCAACTAAGCGACACCAACTAAAAGAAAGAAAAAAAAAGATGTTATTAAATCAAACCAAATATATATATTAACCGTTGAAGTTCTTCATTTCCGTCAAGTTTACCACGATGTTCAAGGCCACGTGTCCATGCAAATATACTAGCTACTGGATTTGTACTTGTTGCTTTTCCCTAAAAAGAAATATGATTATCGAACTGTTGCTTTCTTCTTCTATTAATATTATTATTCTTTCTATTAACCTTTTGATGTTCTCGATAATGACGTGTTACAGTACCATGAGCAGCTTCAGATTCAATTGTTTTACCATCCGGGCAAATAAGTACAGACGACATAAGACCAAGACTACCATAACCTAACACAAATCAATGATGATAATAATAAATTCTTCGTTTTGCTAAATACCTTGTGCAACAATATCCGATTGAACATCACCATCATAGTTTTTACACGCCCAAACAAAACCACCACTACTTTTAAGAGCTTGAGCAACCATATCTATAAACCATGAGATAAAAATCGAGTTCTATGATACGATACACCTTGAAAAACAAGCATACCATCAATCAATCGATGTTCATACCAAATCTTCTTGTCTTCGAATTGTGTCTTATAATTTTGTTGATAGATTTCTTCAAAAATATCTTTAAAACGGCCATCATACTTTTTAAGAATAGTATTCTTTGTTGACAAATACAATGGATAATTCTAAAGCAAAGCATAAAAACTAATAAATTGATCATAGAAATCGATTTTTGTACTTTTTGAAGTGCATATTGAAAACAAGAATGAGCAAATCCAGTTATAGATTCATCGGTATTATACATGGCCAATGTGACACCACCGGAATTTTTAAAATTAAAAACTTCAACTTCTGTTGGTGGCGAACCATCTGCTGGAGTATATGTAAGAGTAACACGTCCAGGGTTTTTAATAACCATATCTTGACATCGATATTGATCACCAAATGCATGACGACCAATAACAATTGGTTCTTTCCAACCAGGAACTAATAATGGTATGGTTTTGCATATAATTGGCTCACGAAAAACTGTTCCACCCTAAATTACCAAGAGGTTTTAATTTCATTTTTTTTTCTTAAAATATGTCATACAAGAATATTACGAATAGTTCCATTTGGTGAAAGCCACATTTTTTTAAGTGAAAATTCTAAAGATTTATGAAGAAAAATTTCTAATATTTATATTCAATTTGTTTAATCTACCTGTGACTCGTTGTTCATCGGGTGTGATTGTAGCACATTTGATGCCAACATTATATTTTAGAATTGCATTTGCAGCATCAACAGTAACTTGATCATCGGTTGCATCACGATTTTCAAGACCCAAATCATAATATTTGCAATCGACATCGAGATATGGAAAGATTAACTATCGAGAAAATAGCGTTTTTTTTTTATACTAGCAAAAATCTACTAAACGAACCATTTCTTTAATCCATGCCCAAATGATACGAGTCATTTCATCTCCATCTAATTCCACGATTGGATTGTCTACCTTAATACGTTTTTGAGGGGCAGCAGATGATGCCGACATTGTTGCAGTTTCGACTGATTGAGACTGAAATAAGTAGATGTGTCGTAAGAGTAGCTATAGTAAAGTGCAAAGTGAAAGCTGAAGAAAGAGTGAAACCATTGTACGAAACGAACAAACACGATGTTTAGAAATTAGAAAGGAGAACGACGAAAAGAAAGAAGACAATCGACGGAGCAAAGGAATAAAAATAAGAAGGTCAAACGTTAAACTACAATCAAAACACCGTAGGTTAATATTATATCTATTTTATTTACATAGCACAATTACAAAAGAACAACATTGAGTAAAATCTAATGATTGGATTTCAATGAAAATAAAATGTCCTTTCACATTGGAAATTCGTGTCTTTCGCATTTCAGATCAATTTAGAGGCAAACGTTTGACAGTCATGATAACTATTAACCAATACATTGCAAAAATACTTCACTGGATGCTCACGGCAAATTGCGCAAGAAAGAAAGTCGGTAAAAAAAACCCAAATGAATCATACTATATATACGCGCATATATATTGCATTAGATTTCATCAAATCTGCTTGATTCGTTACTTCTAGAAAATGTTTTTTTTTCTTTTCTAGATTTCTTTTACTCATACTTCTTAATTCATTAATTATGCAACGATCGAAAACAAATGAAATACCATTAAAGTGGCTTGATTGTCCAAGAAAATCAACTATTATTGCTGGTAAATATTGTTTACGCAATTTATTAATCATAATGTTGATTTACTTAAATAGGAAAATTTATTGCATTTAAAACAACACTAGACGATCGATATGACACTGAAATACCCATTGTAAAACGATGGACATGTAATATGTTAATTAAACATATGAAAGATGATCATGTATAATTTAAAAATTTTGTTGAAACATAATAATTATAATTTATATTTTTATATAGAAAAATCTTGGTCTTATCATTGATTTAACGAATACTGAACGATATTATCGAAGTGATGAAGAATTTATTAAGAAAAATATACGCTATCAAAAAATTGCATGTCAAGGGTAAGAAATCATCTTTGAAATATAAACTTTTTTTTATACGAATCGATAGAAAATTAGTTCTTATATGACTCATGAAATTTTGAGATACGTTTACCCATCGTACCGAAATTCATAAAACTTAGTTTTAGTAGATCTAGCTATACTGAAATTGTATCGGGAAATCTTCGCAATTACGTCAGTGGGATTGTGTAGGTGACAATATTTCACAACACCTATGAATTCGGATGAAATTACTAATGCAAGCACAATATAGAATGCTAATTACTAGTATCCTATTAATATTTTCTGTCTCATATTTTTACATAGAAGAACGAAACTATGAATCTATCGAACTACATGATCAAAAATTCATTTTTTACGCTGCATGTTTTCTGGGTTTTTTTTCCAGTTGGAAAATTCATCGTTTCAAAAATATGCATGTTCATGTGTTTCGATACCTATATTTGTTTGTCAGTATCCATGAGACACTTAATTCAGAAAGACAATTATTTTCTAGTTTGAAGCTTCTGGGACATTTAATTAACAAATTATTCTATTATTCTATAAAAAAAAACACAGAGTTTCGAATAAACTGGTCTATTTATCAAAAAGCGAAATAAGTTATCTTCAATATTTTCGAAATCATAAGAAAAACTGTATATAAAGATTTTCGATGGTTCTATTATTTAATTTTTTTCGGTTGATAGTATTTTTATACGCTGTGAACTCGCCTGAATGCTGAAAAAGAAAATCCACTATCTTGATGTTGTTTTTTTCTTTCGAATAGACATGATGAACCACCAAATGACGAGCAGATTGATTTATTTATTCAAACATGTACTGATTTTATTAATAGTAATCCAAATGATTTTATCGGTATGATGACTTCGATATATTTATTTGCTTATTCGAACTCCTATAAATTTTCTCTTATAGGCGTTCATTGTACACATGGTTTTAACCGAACAGGTTTTCTCATTTGCGCATATCTATGTCGACAATTTGACAAAAGGCATGAGAATATTAAGAATAAGTTTACGTTCTAAAAGATGAAAAAAAAATTTCATTTTCAAGTATTCAAACTGCTATCGACCTGTTTGCAGCAGCTCGGTCACCTGGAATCTACAAACAAGATTATTTAAATAAACTTATTGAAAAATTTGCCACCGACGATGCAACATCTATTCATGCACCATTACGACCTGAATGGTGTCTAGGTAAAATAAACAATCTATCTTTTAGAAATATTTTTTCAATTAAATTATTACTAATTGTTATTATATATATTTAGATAGTAAACGAAAGTGCAATGAATTAGATGAGAAACAGTCTAATAAACAATTTCGAAATGAAACAAAACAAGTTGAATTCATTCTAAATGAAAAAAGCCTACTTGAAATTGATGAGGTTTTCTTTTTATAGAATTCTAATCCTATGTTTGTTGTTGATCTAAATGATGTCAAACCTATTTGCACGCAACCTATGCTTAATAATATTCGATTGAAATGCCAACAAATGTGTGGATGGAATCGGTAACTTTAGAAAAATAAATAATTTGATTTTTTCACTTATTGCTTTTAGACAAAGCTTTCCAGGCTCACAGCCAGTATCGATGAATTCAATAAATTATCAGACCATACTTTCAACTCCTTATATGGTCAGCTGGAAAGCAGATGGCACCAGGTAAAAATAATATTGATATCATCCGTGATTAATTATTTCAGAATCAGAATTTAAGAGTTTGGAAAAAACATTTGTCTTTTTCATCGTGACTTTTGTCGAAAAAAATTTTAACTGATTAGGGACCAGTTGAAAGCGATATCATAATTGTGGATCGATTTATTTTAAAATATGTTGTTTTTTTTTCATTTTAGATATATGATGTTGATTGAAAATCAAGATCGCGTTTACATGTTAGATCGTAATAATTGTGTATTTCAAGCCAATAATCTATACTTTCCAAAGGATTTCGACTGTAAAACACATCTAATAAATACATTAGTTGATGGGGTCAGTTTTCTTAATTTTATAAATTAATAATTTTATTTCGTTTTTAATTACTATTAGGAATTTGTTATTGATAACGATAATGGCATTAAACGATATCGATATCTAATTTACGACATTGTAATATATAATGTATGTTAAATAAAAATGAACTCAATTCGATAAATATAAATTCGTTTTATTTAGAATCAATATGTCGGCCAACGATCGTATCCAGAACGTCTTAATATAATACGACATGATATTGTTGACGTTAGAAATCATGCTACTGTACAAGGTCATATTAACAAAAGTTTAGAACCATTTTCAATACGATTTAAAGAATTTTGGGAATTATCAGCAGTGAGCAAAGTAAGAATATACAAACAGATTTATTGAAATTAAAACAGAACTAACCGATCAATATAAAGAAAACATGTCTTTAATTACAATTTTAGATACTCAGCCCAAAATTTCAATCGCAAATTACTCATGGAAGTGATGGACTTGTATTTCAGCCAGTGTTGAGTGTAAGTTAGAATAGGATAGTTTTTCGGCTAAATCTTTTCTAAATTAATTAATATTTTCTAGCCTTATCAACCTGGAAGATCGGCAAATATCTTAAAATGGAAAGAAAATAATACAATGGATTTTCTATTGAAAATTGAGAGTATAGGGTATGTTGTGACTCTTTGATTATGATTTTTACAAAAAAGTAAAACAAAGACACTAATTATTTTCTAGCGAAATTTTGAAAATAATTTTAAGATTTACTAGAACCTTCGAAACACATGTTCGAATTTTTAGAGAATCATCGGAGAAAAGTGCTCTTCTTTTTGTAACTGGCATGTCGGATCCATTTGCATCCATTCGTTATTCATCAGAACTAGATCAATATAAAAATCGAATTATCGAATGTTCATTCGGTGATAATCAATGGTACTTTTATCGACATCGTGCCGATAAGACATATCCGAATGCTCGAGGTATATGTTTTATTTTTTTTATTATAACTATTGTACCGATTTCTCTTTGTTTAGTAACAGCCGATGGTAAATGGATTGATTCCTTTATTGATTGCATTCATATTCTTTATTTCTTTAGGAGTAATTGAAACAATACGAAGTCCGATAACTAAAGATTTTCTGTGTTCTGCGATTGAAGAAAATATAGCTTTTTCTAATTATTCGTAATCAATCATTTAGATGATTGTTTGTGATACAGATCTTTGTTTTTTTATTATTCTTGTCATACTTTTTTTTCTGTCTCTTTTTGGTTAAAAACTCGGTGACGAAAACTTTAGTAGAAATTTGTTGATTTTGCCTCTTTGTTATTTTTTTAATGTTATAAAATTTTTCAAAAAAATAAAAAATTCTCAAAAGATTTTATGACTGTATTATTTTTAAATAAAAATGAACGACTGGAAATTCTTTCGATTGAAAATCATTGTGGAATTTGTCGTTTCATTTAATCAAGAAAAAGACGCAACACTTGTAAGTGATTTCTAGAATGGATCAAACGATGTATCAAAACTACTGTTTTATAGATTGTTCTTCCAAGTGATACAACTAATAGTGAATAGCTATGAGTGCGCCTAGCGATCGCTAGATTGAGAAAGTTTTGCTAATACTGAATATATCAGAAAGTAAATTTTACAATAAGAAAGAAATAACTAATTTTATTTTTAAAATTTCAAATGCTTATAGAATAGAGCGAACTTTAGTTTTACAAAAGGAGTAACACATATATGTCATGATGTAATCGATCAATAACTCATCCAACATGATAATTGTTTATTGAACTCAATAATCATCGTCTATAGTTGAATGTTTATCTTGAACATAGAGTTGACATGATGAAATCACGTAGTACCCATCAACCTAAATACTCGCAGTACGGGAATCAATTTTCCAACGGTGAATCTATCTGATTTGTGTTTTAATCGTAACAAAACAAATCATCTCAAACGTTATTTAATGATGATTCTATCGTTTTTATTGATCAAAAAAAAATATATATATATCGCCACACGTTTGTTTTAATCTGAAAAGGTCGAATCAAAATCATTAATCAAAACACTGATCTTTTTCTCTCAATTTTAACTGTGATCATAGCAGATGTGTATCGATTTATCAACTGAGATCACGTCGTTTTCTCTCTCTCTCTCCCTTTCCGCTTCTGTGTCAATGATATCTGCTTCGTTGTTTTTTTTATACGACAAATGATGGAACAGAACAAGTAACGCGTGCGTGTTGTTTACATATGTTTAAAACGTGTACATATTTAATGAACAATCCAGATCATAGATAGAACGAGAGAACAAGAATCAAAATTCAAATAAATGCAAAGAACAAAAAAAGAAAACATTTCTTTTTAATCATCGCTCTCTTGTTTAATTGTTGCTTCAACTAATTTTGACTTTGTATTTGGTAAATTATGATCTTTCTTCCATTTCATGCGTCGATTTTGAAACCAAATCTTTTTCGAAAAGAAAAAATAGACAAAATAAAAATATTAGTTTTTCTTTTTTTTCATATGATAATTTACTTTAACTTGTCGTTCACTTAATATTAACGCTCGTGCAATTTCAATACGTCGTCGGCGGTTTAGATATTTTTTAAAATGAAACTCCTTTTCAAGTTCGAGAATTTGACTACGCGTATACGCTGTGCGAATACGTTTATAAGTTTCACTACCATCATTATTTTGAACAAGATTTTTCACATGTAATTTTTTCATCCATGGATAAATAACAGTACTAGTTGATATTGTTTCATTATTCGATTTCGGTAATCTGATGTAACAGAGAAAAAAAAATAAACAAAGCATTTTATACTCAATAGAAGACAAAGTCCTTCTTACTCAGATGGGGTTGAAATACTATTTGTATTAGACAAAGAAGTAAGTTGATTTGCGTTGTGTTGATTAAATGATGAATAAGTATTATAATTAGTTGAATAAGTAGTAGATGTTGACGGACAACAATTTAATGGAGTATAATAGTCATAATATGATGACGAAGAGGGATGAGGTAGAGGCGGAGGCGGTGGCGGTGGAGCAGGAGGAGGACATGGAGTGGCGCTATAACAAGTTGTTGAATGACTTTGTGAAGAATATAATGGGAAATTATCAGATGTTGAAGGCAGTGGCCATTCCTGGCTATAGTGATATGAATTATGATATGGTATGTCCATTGTTTTTTATTTGATTAAATTGAAATTATTAACTAAAATGAAAAGTGAATGGAGAAATAACTACGAGATTTTCGCTGCATGAATAATAATCAACATAAAAAATTCTCGTTATTCGAACGAAATCTTCGGATAATTCGTTAAGACACTTGCATTCCGACGAAAATCTTTCTTCTGAAAACGTAGCTACTTCACTGTGTTTGGTCAGCAAATTCTACTAGAAAATCTATTGAATACGATCAAAGATTTTCTTTAAAATATGATTTTTAGACTGTATAAAAAAAAAACAAGGAACTTGTGTAAATGACACTCTATATTCTCACCATAATCATATATCCAGTAACTTTGATCATCATTCAAATGATCATTTATTCTGTCGATTGTATATAGCTCAGTTATTCTCTCACTCTACAATACTAATTTCGCATCGTTTTATGATTGGCTTTTCTTTTCTTTTGGCTATATCATATATATATAAGTGATATAGATATATTTTCCATCATATAAATATATCAACAACCAATCCGTTTAAATGATGAGACTATAGATCATAAATATAACTGCAGGATCGTTCGCTCGTTCGTTCGTTCGTTCGTTCTCAAGATAGAAATACAGAGAAAAACGACAGTACAAATAGCAAGCAGACGAGTTAGATATATCATTTTTTCCATCTTGTGTATTGTGAAGGGCGGCAAATATCAATCAAAGAAAACTTAATAACTTTTTTTCCAAAACCTAAATTAGTTATCTTGTCATAAGAATTTATTGGCAATTGATGAAACGAAAAAAAAAGTAAAAACACAAGCACAAAGTATACAATTCAATTGTCTGTTAAATGCAAATCAAAAGATTTATCTATGCAATCATTTTATTTTTTTTTGTTCCGTCAAAAAAAAAGTGTTGAGTAATAATGAGATTGAAAGGCTTGGGCTGTCTGACTGAATGAGTAGTGGTTGTAGTATGTTGTCTCATTCTCATTACGGTGCAACAATACGATAGAGAGTGAAGAATAGTGTTATTTAATCTCATCGTGTTCTAATCTAGGGGTTGTATAGGCATGAGAGAACGTATAAGTGAAAATGTCATACAATACACAATAGGTACATACGTTGTTTTCTTTTTTTCTGTTCAATGAAGACGTTTAGTTATTCAGATATATAATCACTCTCACATAAACGTATAATCAGATTCGCAAAACAAGGATAAAACGAAAGTGAAAATTTCAATGTATGAATGATGGTAAGACGGTTAACTTCATTAATATTATTTCATAAGGTTTTTTTGTTTTTCGTTTGAGATCTTCCAATGTTTTGTAATTATTTTTTCTATTCATATAATTTCATCAACACCAGCGATAAAGAAAACAACAAACCATCAATCTGGTATGATAGAAATAATTAGTGAAAAGACAGAAATATTTCAACGTGCATTTTGTATTAGAATTATCTGTTTCTGATGAAGATAAACGTTGTTATGCATGTCGAAATGCCGACGAAGGATGTGTAACACCTTGCCATTGGACACAACGTTGTTATATTAAATCAAAACATCCTAATGCAACAAGTTTGCCGTTTAGATTTTTTTCATAGTCATTAGAATAACATCTGTCTTTCTTTTTTCTTCTTCTAAATTTCAGTCAATGATCGTCAATGTACAAATCAACCATGGGCACGAGAGTTACTTACTGATGGATGCATAACATATATGAAAACTTATTGGTGCATGTGTTCATCAGATATGTGTAATGGAGGTGACCTAGACTCAATTCGAGGTTCCATAGAAAAAAAATGAATTTTTATTTCGATATACAATGTTTTTTTTTTATGTACTCTTGTTTACTTAGGATTTGAAGATTGCTCTAAAAATCCATGTCAAGATGGTTCAATCTGTCTTGATACAAAAGAAGGATTTACGTGTATTTGTGCACCATGGCAAGAAGATTGTACAAAATGTAATTTTATCTGCAGAGTTTATACTTGTGATTGCGACATTTGATTTGAATTATATATATATTGTTTAGCTTATCAAATTGGATGTAGTTGTAAAAATGGTGGCCGATGTATAATGAATTACGGTTCATATGGATGCGAATGTCCGTATGGTTATACTGGAATAAATTGTGAAACATGTACGGAAGAGGATTTGTTTTTGTTTTTGTTTTTAATGATTCCATATTAATTTATTTAATTTAGTGACTGGACTGGTTCCGGAGGAACTGCTTCCGTTATTATTAAAGGAAGCCGCAGTCGACAATGCTGAAGAAGGTAGACTAAAATTTTTCGAAATAAATTTCTTCTCTTTGACTAATAAAATTTTGTATTAGATTCTGAATCTTCACAATGTGTTAGAGAACCATGTGGACTTGATGGTGTTTGTATTCCAATGCCAGATGATAAATATGTATGTTTATGTCAAAATCGTGTTATTGCTGCTAAAAGTTGTGATGAAGGTTAAGCATTTTAATTTTATTTGTCAAGTTGTTTGTTACTATCAGAATTTTCTAGCTCGAAGAGATCCATGTGCACCACATAATCCTTGCAGAAATGGTCGTTGTATTTCGAATGAACGTGGTGGTTTTCAATGCAAATGTCGTGCTGGATGGACTGGCCGTCGATGTGATCAAGGCACGTGAGATATGTTCTATCCTACTTATCAACATAGGATAATACTATTATCGTATTAGCTAAAGTTTGCTTTTGGATTTAAGCAGTCTCAATCGATTATCTGATCTATCAATGCAAGAGTCACAATGATCATTATCAGCTTGCTTCGTTGTATGACGCGATTATGAATCAAAGTTATAATCGAGACTAATTGTATAAGATATGATTTCGAAATAGGTTTTATTTGAACAGGAGACATGATGAAGTTAATAACAACAATAATAGAATTGACATTTGAGAAAAGTTGAGACAGTGAAGTCAAATGAATGATAGTTTGTCTTCCATAAACAACAGTTCGCCATACAAACAGATCAGTTGTTGTTTACATTAAAACCGTATGATAATAATCAGAGCTTCATTTGAATATGCAATCTTGATACTTATTCACTTTTTATCGACATGAAACATTTCCTGGTCTCTACTTCGCGACCACTCCATAGGAATAGACTCATATTGCATCGAAAGCAACCGGTCTGAAATATGAGTATTTTGATTGCGTCGCTCAACAAAATGAGTTTTACATCATTGATCAATATTATTCATAAAGTTATATACTAGAGGAGTATAATTTATAGTTTCGGCTTGAATAAATTTCTATTCTAATAACTTCAATCGCAAAAAATTTAAATTATTCTCGTTCTTATCTAATCAAAAAAATTTTTTTTTTAGTGAGTAGCTATTGTGCAAAATATAATCCATGTGTAAGTAGTCGTTGTGCATAATAAATGGTGATTACAATGTTGTTGTTGTTGTTGTTGTTTTTTTTTATAAACTTCAGCTTAACAATGGAACATGCCACGATGAGGGAGAATCTTACCGTTGCCAATGTTCAGAAAATTTTATGGGTCATCGTTGTGAAAGAAGTATTCGAATTGAAGATTTTTAGTTTCGATAAATATTCATCTTTGTTTCAAATATTTTAGTGGAAAAAAGTTGTTCAACACCTCAATGTTTTAATGGTGGTGTTTGTGTAAATACAGCTACATCATTTAAATGTATTTGTCCCATTGATTATGAAGGACAACGATGTGATCAAAGTCAATATTTTAATTTAAAAACAAAAACAAGTTATGAATTAAATTTTTATTGTTAATTTTTTAGAATGGAATGACTGTGCTAGTAATTCGTGTCTACATGGTTCAACATGTGTTGATGGAGTTGCATCATATACATGTCAATGTCAAAGAGGTTTCACTGGAAAATATTGTGAAATAAGTAAGATTCGAAAATGAAATGTTTCCACGTAGTAACAGTTTTTATTCTCAAGATGCTGATGATTGTCGAATGGATTCTTGTATGAATGGCGGTACATGTATCGATCTCGTCAATGATTATCGTTGTCAATGTTTACCTGGATTTACTGGACGTATGTGCCAATATGATTTACGAAAATGTAATGAAACACTTTGTCGAAATTATGGCACATGCTATATGGGTTTCGATGGTTATGCTCAATGTCATTGTAATCAGATCTTTACTGGCATTTTCTGTGAAAGCCGTAAGACATAAGAAGATTTATTTTATTTTTGTGTAAAATTTTGTTTCTTTCTCATAGGTGTTCATCCTTGTTTTCCAAATCCGTGTACGAATGGTGGTACATGTGTAGCAAGAGGCAATAAAGTTGCATGTTTATGTCGGCATAAATTTACTGGAAATCAATGTGAAAAACAGATGGATATTTAACTATATTGATTTCCGCTTTTTTTGAATAAATTATTTATGAAACCTTTTCTTTTTTCTACGCGAAACTAATTGCTTTGTGTTAATGAGAAGTTAATATATGATGTCTTCTTCAGATTGAAAATCATGGTTTCAAATAGATATAGATATGTTGCTGACTAAAGAATGTGTATCATTGAATCAATAATCGTTGCTAATTCAATCGGTATAAATCATCATGTGAGGAGTCGAGAAAACAAAAATACATTTTATGAGAATATTGAATAAACCATGCAAAAATATTTTTTTATCATGGAATAAAAACACTCATCGATTAACAAAGAATAATCGATTTACCGAACTGGGTTTTCTCACTATGATTTATAATTGTTCGTGCATCATCGTTTCTTTGATTGAACATGATAGGATACGGATTAGGTTAACAAGTGCAATCTAATAATAAGCAGTCATGTTACAGTCAATAGGTAAGCATTAGTTTATGTCGGAGTATTTTTACGATTAATTTCCTTTCCACATGAAATAATAATGAAGAAATGAATAATCTATTACTCCCTGAGGTAATTTTTTTGTCCGTATTACGAGATACTTTTTCTATAGTTGTAATTATTTCAAATAAAAACTAAATATAGTTTGTAAATTGTCAGGTGGATTTTTCTAGTAACACCCCTAGTCGAACGTTTTTTTTGCAAGTGCATGTAATTCTTGACTTTCTTGATTAAGAAAAGAAAGCCAAGAACTATGGACACATCTTGAGGCAAGACATGAGACCTTTCGGTGAGTTCAAGTTCTTAAATTTCTTGCTCTATCGCTGGATATTCTTGCTTATGCGCTTGAATTTTTATCTAAGTGTTTCTGTGATTTAAAGAACTTTTTCAATTTTACATTCAAAATAACTCAACTTGTAATAAAAATTCATAGTTGCATTTTTTGTAACTCAGGCAAACATGCAAGCGCTTGTCTTGAGCACCAAAGTCATGCACTATGGGCACATCTTGAGCTCAAGTCTTGGCAAGTGTATTAATAGAAAAATTCGACTAGGGACTATATAAAAATATCGACTGCATTGTCATCAATTAGCGTCCTCTATCGTCATGTCTACAATAGTTAATTAAATTAATCATAAATAATTATTGTCATAGAAAAGATGCAATAATTTCCCTAGCTAAGATAAAGGTGAAGAGTGTGCTTCGATTAAAAAATATCGGAAGATTAGTTACAAACAAAGACCAATGGCGACGATATGCTCAATAGTCAACAAACTCAAAAACAAACACTTAGCCGACCATCTCAGCATCGTGCCATGCTAGTACCATTGTACTCGGTAATACTCATGTGTATCGCTTTCGACTACAATATTAGAATAATACTTTTTTTTCCCCCTTTCCAATAAATAAAAGTAGGCCTCTATACTGCATATATGAACAGGATGATGTTGCCTGTCGTCCCTCACCTGTCATTGTTTCCTACATGCGTAAAGCATTCTTCTTTTTTTCTTTTTTTTTCTCATATTTAGATAACACTGAGCTATCGTTGAGAAGCCACTGATCTAACATAACATTCTTGTCATTTCACGGGTAAATATCACCACCAACAACAAAAAAAACTTATCAAAATGAACAATGAACCAGTGCACACTGAATTATCAGCAATTCAACTGCAGATGAACCAAACGACGAATGAAGTAAGTGGTTTGGTTCTTACCATTTTTTTTCCTAACTAATTGGATAGCCCCCATATAAACAGAATCAATACTGATAATGATGGAGAGAAAAAACGAGAAGAAAAAACACCGATAACAACCATCTATTAATAGTTGATTATCGTTTAATTTTGAATTTTGAATTAGAATTTTTTTTCTTCCTAGTCGCAAAACTATATTTACTTAATTACTATAGAGGAGCTGTGCTGGCCTTCTTCATTAACACGTATTCTTCTATTCTACACTTGTTTTTGTATGTGTTTGCTCATGATTTTTGCACTTGTCATAATTTTTTTCTTTGTCTATTGTTACAAAAATTCGATCAAGATAACAGTTAGTGCACGAGTTCTTGCCTCTTCCTTAGGGATCTTTCTATTATTAAGACAAGAATGACGCACACACTCAATATAGAAAGAAACTGTAGTAGTGTTTTTAATGATGAATCAACCTGCTCACTTGGGGTTCTTCTAACACGGAATAATCCAGTAGTTCTATGAATTTATAGATGAAGCAATAAGACAAGAACAAAAGAGAGAATGTAAACTATGAAAAAAAACCTTTTTTTTCCCTTTGAACATTTTTGATTTAGTTAATCAAAATATTTATTGTTCGAATAAAAACTCTAATTGAGAGATTTAGTATTATGTATAATCAAATAAAGGTTTATTTTTTGTATATATAGAAGAAGAAAGGAAAAAGGAAGAAGAGAACAATAAACTAAAAAGAAGCATAAACTAGTAATCTTCAAGTTTTCCCTGTAATTTTCTATTTCATAAAAAGATCTTGTTATTGGCATAGTGGCGATTTTTGGAAATAACGAACTCGATTTTGTTATTTTTATCTTATTTTTTTTCCTTTTTTCTATTATTTCTAGTTATTGCGCGTTCTCTTTTTCGACAGTGTTCATAAAAACCATAGTCCCAGTTTGCATGGCTTCCCTTTTTTCTTTTTCTTCGTTGCTCCGGCATCAATCAACAGGAAAGACAACGGCAAGTTAGCTAGAAAAGACTTGCATTGACATTCCTTCTCTCTGTCTCTCTCTGTCTCCCTCTCTCTCTTGGATCAAAATTTCCCTTTTTTTTTCTTCTTCTTCTTCTTCTTCTTCTTCTGTTCAACAAGTAGTAATCAGAGAGTGACTAAAGGTTTTACATTAATCAAAAACAAAAACATATTATTATTACTATGTACTATCAATGATTTCTAATATTCGAAAACGTAAAAAGAACACAACAAGATAGAAACAAATTGAGTATATAATAAGATATATTTTTCGCATCCTTAACTATTTATTAACTATACACAATGGTCTTACCGTTTACATCAAAAGCGGTCGAAACCGCTCCAGTTACTAATGAACCACCAAGAGTACTTACCGAAGAAGAACAAATATTATTATCCATCGACAAGGGTGTTCATGAGGTAAAATAGTATTTTCAAGCAATTTTTCTGAATAACTTCAGCTTTATTTACTTTTTTTGTACTCTTCGATGCACAATTTCTATGCTTAATATTTTTGCGCGCATGAATGCGAGATGGATTCGATTAGTAGAGATGCATCTCGTTCGTATATATGCGCTACGCCATGTGATGATTGATGAATAGCTTTGAGGATATGCAGTAGACAAAGAAGATAATTTTAAATTAGGTTTTTCCTCTTTCTCCGATTTCGGCAGGAAAAGAAGCGATTGAATCCATTAATGATAGAGAATTTCCAAAAATCTTCATCCAATCTATCACTAAATGTCATTGTGCTGAAAATTTCCAATTACTATGTTTATAAGCATTCTGATAGTTTTTTCTTCTTTGTTTTGCTTTTATTTCTGACAAGTTTGATTATTCAAAATGACATGAATATGTTTGTATCATAGATAGAATTGTGAAGAAAACCGGATCAATTCGAATTTGAATTCCTAAGGGATCGAAAGCAATTTTTACTGTTAAAGAAATAGAATGATTCGGTTCTTGTTTTGTCTATCACAGCAAATTTAAAGAAAACAAGAAAATCAATTGAATGTGATTATTAAAAGAATATTAAATTTCTCTGAGCTATTCAATAGTTCTTTTTTTCAAGATACTTTATATTTGAAACAAGTCATTGATTAGAAAAAATAGTCGAACTAATTTCCCAATGGACGGGATAATTTTAAATGTCAAAACGTAAGAAACTTTTACTTAATACGATAAACGATTAACGTTTAGAAGGTGGCCAATTGAAATTATTTTATTTAAAATATTATATTATTCATTGAAATTCATTCGCAAATTTTTTAATCGAATCCAATTCTGTAGATCGATGGAATCGTACTTAACTGTTTTGTTTTGTTTTGTTTAGTCTCTTGAATCGACTCGTCGTATGTTGGGTCTATGTGAAGACGTGCGTATTTGAAAATAAACGTTTTAATAATTGCAATTGAGATTTTTCTTTTAGAGTAAAGAAGCTGGCATACGAACATTGGTTATGCTTGATGAACAAGGAGGTAAAAACGCTTTACTGATTAGGAAGAGTATCATAATTTTTTTCGCTTATTTATTTGTGATAAAAACCCTCGAAGAATTGTTATGAGAAATATTTTTAAACTTATTTCTTGTTGAAAACTTTCTCCTTGGTCTTGACATTGAAAAGGGCGTAAAAAGATTTTGAATCACAATAATAAATTGAGCTCTACTAGATACAACGATGAACCAGTCTGTATCATAATAAGTTTATTCACTCAAGGACAACACAAATAAATGGGTTTTTCCTATTCTTAAGTATATTGAATGTGTGAACTGTCAAAAAAAACTTGAAAACATACTTCATATTATTTTGTATACATTAACATTGAGAGGACGACGAGTTCTTCTGTTTGTTAAATTAGCAAGTCGAAATACTCTCGAACTTGATTATAGTTTTCCTCCGGATATAATTCAAGTTTTTTTTATTTTCAAAAATATTGAAGAAATTTTTCTATAGTCAAACAAACTGATCGACTTATTACGAATATTAGATTCTAATCAGCAAATATGATTCGACATGATTGATATAAGATATTTTACTATAGTGAGTTACTGACATATAATGTAGATTAATGACATATAATGATACTATCTCGATATTAAAATTGAGAAGTGTTTACGTCAAAATGGCAAAGATTAATCTTATTGTTGTCAAACTGAATACTTCTTTAAATCGATCATTTGATATTAGGAGAAAAAATAACTAATTTCAAAGACGAAATCAAACTTATATAAACAATAATCCTCTTGTTGAAATGATGACGAGAAATATCAAGCAAAAATTAAAAAGATTCTTTGATTGAAATACTTCTAAGAAATTAGAAAAACTACAATTAATATTTTTATTATTAAGAACAACTTGATGCAATTGATTCTGGAATGGATCGTATCAACGCTGAAATGCGTGATGCAGAAAAAAATCTTGAAGGTCTAGAAAAATGTTGCGGTCTATGTGTTCTTCCATGGAAAAGGTACAGAAGCGTCCTGTTCGAATCAATCTCATATTCTTCATTTATTCAGAACGAAAAACTTTGAAAAAAGTGCTGCTTACAGCAAAACATTTAAAGGGAATGAAGATGGAAAAGTAAATTCATCGGGTCCAAGACAAATTGTTTCGCAAACTGACGTTGGTCCCGGCTCTGGTTATATCCAAAGGTAGAAATTTAATTCGATACATAAATGAAACAGAAGAAGAAAAAAAAACTAAAATTTCATGTACCATTTTCTAGAATTACGAATGATGCTCGCGAGGATGAAATGGAAGAAAATCTTCAACAAGTAAGTACAATGATTGGTAATCTACGAAATATGGCTTGTGATATGGGCAATGAAATCGTTAATCAAAATAATCAAATTGATCGTATCAAAGGAAAAGTAAGAAGATGATGCAGGAGAAATGTTTTTTTTAATCTAATAATTCGTATGTTGTCCTTTCTAGACTGATATAAGTCAAATTCGAATCGAAGGGGCCAATAAACGCGCTAAAACTTTGTTAAAAAGTTAATTTGCTAACGATTCACCATGATAATATTTTTTTTTGTATGTTTTTTCCATCTCACGATATAATTTAAGGATCTGATGGAGGGTCTTATATTTTTCTCATTTTCTTTCGTTCCGTTTTCTTCTGCTCAGCGTGCAAAAAATTAAAATTACATATTTTTTACCGCCTTGCTTGTCGTTTGTAAGGTGAGTTCAGTATTATGTGCATACATAATTAGCTTATTTTTCTCGTTGTGGGCTTTTCTGCGCAACCCTTTTTTTTTTATGTCTATAGCTTTATCATAATCGTTTTCTTCTTTCTCAAACTGTATCATGTACTTGTTTTATTATCTTTTGTAAAGCAATATTGATTTTAATCTTTCGATTGATATTGTTATTTGTTTATAATGAGCAGTATAAGAATCAAAAACTTAAAACTGATCTTTTCTCGTGTTGTCTGTGTTAGAGTCTCCGCCCTGAGGTTTTTCTTGTAACTCACTCATACACTCAATGATGCAATGTCGTTTCTTTCTATAATGTGTTAATGGAGCCAATGTTATTCATATGTATAAATATATAAATATATTTAATTATTCCTCTTACAAGGTTATTTCAATTTAAAACACTAACAATAATCCAAGATTCAATTATGAATAATAGAAATGTTGTTGTTGTTTTTTCTATCCAGAATATTTGCTTTTCTATATCTAAACGTGAATAGATTTTTGAATGTGATGAATATTTTTCTAGAATCAATCTTGTCCAGTTAGTTTCTCTTATTTTATTAATACTATCAGAGATTTTATGAAGTTTTATAGGAAATGCTTTTGATGACACGTATTAAGATATTTGTATATGTTGGTAAATATTATTCTGATTTGTGATAGATTGTAAATTCGTCAACTAATTTATTAGAATAATTATGTGTCGATTTACCATTTTAATTCGAAAATTTAATAAGATATTCTTGGTAATGTTCAAACTTGGATATCGACATGTCAAAGATCTTATTTAAATTCGAGTGAAAAACATGCCATCCTGTCGTATCGAATTTTCATTGTTAAAACAAGTACTTCATGTCTATGATGATTTTGTTTTTATTTGATTAGTAGCAATCGGATATGTTGTTGAGAACAAAAAATATATATTAACAAAAATATATATAAATTACTTATTTTAGTTTCTAGATTCGTATGAAAGATCAATATTAAATCTACGTGTATCTATGAGATTCTCGTTGAACTATCTATTTGATTCAAAGTCAACAAATAATATACGAATGAAAGAAAAACAAAGATTCTTCGAAGAATATTAGTTTAACGCTTTGAAAAAGAACTTTTTTAAGCTTCTCGTACGGCAGTGATGCGTAGTAATAAACGAAAATAAGGCTTCAAAGAAAAAATAATCTTTTACTTATCATTCTAATTATTGTCCGATTAACTAGATTACTTCCTTTTACAAATGAAAGCTTTTTATGAATAAATTTTGCAGTTGTTGATATACTTCTTGTAATAGAGAGAGAAAAACACGAGGGATATGTATAGAATAATAAAAGAAATTGTATCGGCAAAACAAAAATCGAGGCGTCTACTATTCTAATCTATCCGTTAAAGAGTGCAATAAAATATTCAATAGACAAAGAAAAACTCTGAAGCTTATTCTTTTTTATGATTCCTGTCGTGCCGATGTTACCATCGGGACAAACGTTTGTTGACTAACAAAGTATGTTAAAAACAACGATCGAAAATGTCAAACTTCAAACTATATCATATGACATAAACTAACCATAACAGGGCTGAAATAATCGAATCATATGAGAATATTCTTCGGATGATCATTCCATGATGTAGTTTTATCAATAACATGACTTATATCAATATGCTACACGAAACATCTTGATTTGTACTTTAGACGGAACTTATTTTATACAAACAATCGACGTAGTAATGAATTATTCATTCTTTCTTTTCTTTTTTTTAAAGAATAGTCAAGGTCGTCAACGTTAATAGTGTTTGCTTTTGAAGTGTAGTAGTATTTTTCTTTTTTAATGCATGCGCTTGGAGAATATCAATTCAATAAATCATGAAAAAAATAATAAAGAGAAGCTTTGGAATTCTTATCTGTACAAGACTAAATGTCTGCCATTTAATAACGAACCTCTTTACATGNAAAAAATTCCGAGTGCTTCTTCTCGGAATCTTTTGTATTTAGTAATTATAGAATCTTTGCTAGAAAGATTTTCATGTTGTTTTTTTCTCCCGTTCTTCTCAGGAGCGAATCGATGGTTTTTAAGACACTTTTTTTGTCCTAGTTCACATTCAACATCAGAAATAGAGCTAGATACAAAACAAATATAACGAGGAAAATAAAATTCAATGAAATATTTTAATGTCAATAAATGTAGAAGAAAATTTACTCTCTCGTTCTCATTATTATTCATTTTATTTACGCAAGAGACATTGAATACGTTAGCACCATATGAAAAATAGCTCGTGCTATTATGAATATTAACACAAAACGACGACGAAGTTTCTCAGCACATTCTCAAATACAACTAGTAGTAAATATTAGCATAAGGTTACTTTAGATCTAATTATTCAACATAATTCATAATGTATCTAACTGTTTTTAAATATTGATTTCAATGGAAGTATTAAGGAAATCTTTAAATACGATTATGTATAAGAGTACAGGAAGTTCTCAATGCTGTCGTCATCTCTATTGGCGCCAATTTCATTATCGGCTTTTAGTGAGAAATGTTTCTTCATTATTACTTTTTGAGCACTTCGATTATTACATACTTCTTATTCTTTGAAGTCTAGTTCGAGTTGGTTCCTATGGTTGTCTTTCGCGTGTGAGAGCAATCTAAGAAGTAAACAAAAGGAAAAGAATTGACCCGAAGTTAGAAACCTTTTTATTCAGAAACGTTGTTTGTTTCCTTGCGACGCTCTAACACAATATGAGCGCATGCGTGTAATTGCCATTCCATTCCTATGATTTTTGTTTCTTCGAGTAGAAGTTCAAGTTGAACGTGAACGATGCATTATGTGCGCTTAAACATTCCAAGAAAATCCGATTTCGATCAACAAAATCTAGGATCAAATAGTCAAGCAGAAAAGAAATTCATCGAAAAATACCATGATAATATATTGACTAGATAGTTCATAGAACTTTATATATAATTAAGATTATTACTAGAAAGAATTTTCTCTAATACGTAAATCAGTATCACAATACTACGTGAAACAATTCACTAGTCATGGTCATATCCAACTTTTGACTGTGTACTACGTTCAAGCGGTGTCCCACTGTGACAATAAAGAGGTATGCGAAAGAATAGCTTCCTGCCAATGAGTTTCAAAAGAGAAATCTCCTTCGTATATGTTAAACTCAATCAAAATCATTCTAACATTATGTGACTGGTCGTTTCATAAGTATTAATCCCACCAGCGTTTGTCAATTGTTTTCACAATGCGATTTATTTATTAGATAAAACGCCGAAATTCTCTTTTTGCTTGATGCATATCTTATTACTTAGGAAAGAAAACACCGCGGTTGCCGAGAAGTGAAAGTTAAACTAATTAATCATTAGAACTTGTGACTTCACAAAACAAAAGAGTCAATCAATTCAATTCAGAAAAAAAAATCTTTGCATCGATACTCGATTTATGTCATAGAACATAAGCGAAATTTTTTAATTATTATTCGATCAGGTATTTAACTATCATGAATACAGCAATTATCTATGATCGATTGACACGCATTAAGTTGGATTTGATACAAAAATCTTCTGATATGAAACATACCACTTTTCTCTGTCGTTAATCTTGTATTTAGAACAACAGCCATGCAATGTATTCGAGTACAGGTTAATAGTTGAAGACGTTTTCCTTCAGTATACTCGTCGCGACTGTCCCTTAGAAAGTAACATAGTCTTTGACTTTGAAAAGAAAATTTTCGAATGCAAAAATTGGAGCTAACTAAGAAATCTCGTCTTGTTGATGATACTTATTACAGAACTATTCGATCTGTCGGCTTACGAATTTAAAAAATTCTATGCATAATATTGTGATTTATAAATTAGTTAAATAAGCTCAACGCGCTAGTAGTTATATAATTTTCCTCTGTACAAATGCACTGAATTCTTATTGATCCAATGTTAACTTGGCTATGTTTTATGGTTTCATTATTCTAGTTTATTTCTCTATGCATAATCTATTCAGAGATCGATATTCATCATCAGAAATCTGCGAAGCACGTGATGAAATCGTTAAATTAAAATCTAATCTAAATAAAATAGAAGAACTTTATCATAAACTATATACGACATTGGATAATCAGCAAATGCATTTTGAAAACATTGAAACATCTGTAAATCAAACACAGATAAACATAGAAAAAGGTGGCTCTGATTTACATCAAATTTTACAGACCAGAAGAAAGAAAGATAGACAACGTTGCTTTATCATTATATTCATATGTATGATAGCTTGTTTTTTTCTTCTTATCGTTTTGACTATTCTTATTGACGTTATTGAAACATTTGGTTTTAAAAGAATAACAAAATCAATTCCTGACAAATAATAAAACATGCATATGTAAAGTTCATTATCTGACATTTATAAATATTTTAATATAATAGATGATAACATTTAAGTTTGAAAAAACTCTTTTAAATATACGACACAACTGTTGGACCGAGCTCGACTTCGTTTTATGATTACGAGTTGATTTCGATGAGGTTAATAAAAGGTTGAAAGAACGGTGATCGACTGATAGAATATTATGAGGATTAGAGTGCCATTTGTTATCGTTGCGAGCATAGCATTTTCAAAGAAATCAAAATATTGATTTCCAACCTGAAACTTTACCAATAGATATATTTGGTAGTTAAAAAAGACCCAAAGAATACGCCTTTCTCGAGATATTCAGTTTCCAACAGGAAATCATCATCATTACATCTACAGCGAATATCTCGATGGAATAACTTCGTTTTTAATCTATGTTTCTTGAGGATTGTGCAATAGTCACTGTTTATCAATAGATTACGTGCTCGAATATTTTTCTAAGATTATTTGAATATTGTATTCGATAAGAAAAATAATCGCAGTTACCAGTGGCGGAGCCAGGGGGGG